>BSBK01004139.1:0-85000 GCA_027943335.1 Chamaecyparis obtusa
GCAATACTTGAAATAGTGAATTGAAATCATTAGAGTTGAAGATCTGAGAAATAAACCTCAAATTCAGGCATCTCCTGTTCATCAAGTAAGTAAGCATTTTACTGTACTAACAATGGTGTGTGCCACCACAAAGAGTGGGCTCACTAGTTGTTTCAATTGTTTATTCTGAAGCAGCACAAATAGTAGTAGATCCAACAACGACATTATTAGAACCAATAGAAGTAAAGAGAGGAACATGAGCATAAGTATATACGTCTATAACAACAACACTAGATGTAGCATTTAGGTGGTTCATGATGGTTAGTTAGTTTAAGCAGTCGATTATGTTATTGATTCAAACATGTGACACTAGTACATTTGACCCACTTTTTAGACCAACATTTCCAACCAAGCATTAAAATGATTTTCCTTGGTTGGTTTATAGAAGGAAAATTTTGTTTTTTTTAAATCTATTCCCATGTTGGTCAGAATTACGACAATGACAAGTGGTCATAATTCTGACCAACATGGGAAATATTAACTAAAAAAAAATACACGGTTTCATTTTATAAATCATTCTGCAATTAATTCACTCGTAAAGGAGAGGTGAAGGAGAGAAGGAGGGCATCTGTCGACACTAGAATTCAATCATCAACGTGCATTTCATCTTTTCACTGGTTTCATCTCTTAACCCTAACCTTACAAATGCTTATTAAAACCATTGGGAAAATAATGTTTATTAATGTAAGTGCGGTTGTTTGACTGTATCTTTGAACATTCAGTGGATAATGGCATTGGAAGAATTAGAGGAAGTCTAGATTATCATTTTTGTGGGCATCATCATTAGTGCCCAAAATATTCGATTTGAGCTCTTTTAGTTTATTTCTATTGGAAAAAATTGTGATTTTTAACATTTTTTGAGTGGTGTTTGATTTCTCCTGAACTCGTGCAGATTAGTATGGCAAAAATAACTTCATAGAATTTTGTTTAGATGTCTTAGCTTCTTGTTGCAACAAATTTGAGGTTATTTGGTTGAGAAATTGAAGATAAATTGGGTGACAGTCAATAATAGGTCATTTTTGCACATAAACTAGGGTTGTCAACTTTGTTGAATCATATCTCTCGATTCAACCATGGGAAAATTCTAATTCTAGGTTTAAACGAGAGATATGAGGGTCTATTTTATTTTGTAGTTAGTTTCTGATTGAATGGTGGTGATTCCAAGGAGATAGGACTAAAACCTAGCTAGACATCTCTATGTGGCTGGCAGAGTGGGATAACCAGAAGTTGTAGATCCCATAACTTTTGATGGGCTTCAAGTTAGAGGCTAATATTAGAGGTTTGGATTTTTTTCAAGTTCATATAAATGTTCCTACAATTAGATTGGCCAGAGACCATGTCTAAAATGCACCTCCTTCACTAAACCAACCATTTAGGCCTCCTACCCTTTGGAGAAGATTGGTGAATATTGGGAGTTTGGAGGAGATTCAAAACCGATCCATTTGGAGAGTTACTGCCCAACTATTAGAACCAAGACTACCTTACTATCCTGTTGGTCCTTGGGAAACTTGGTGAGAAAGATTAAAACAGTGGCCAGAATTAACTGGTGAATACCCTGTCTAAGAGGACAGTTATGAATTTTGGGTGTGATAAGACCAAGTTTGTGTTTTGGTTTCCCTATGAAATGTCAATAGAGTTGAATTCCATTTAAGTGAACTTTTAAGCTATGATTCCAAATGATGAAACTTTAGGCTATTATTCACCAAAAATCCAAATGATGAGTTTGGTATTGTGTATTCCATTTATGTGAACTTTTAGGCTATGATTCTTGCATTATAATGATCTGTGTCATCTATCTTTTATTAAGTTACTATTGGCCATTAAGATGGATATGTGAATGGGCCATTACCTCACTTTATAGAAATGATTTAGGATTTAGATTGAAGTTGAAAGGGATGACCAAGTTATTGTTCATAGTTAACCTTTGATAGATGTATGGTGCTTGGATTATGATCATTTGACATGAATGATATAATGTTATCTCTACTAAAAATTTATTATATCTAACATTATTACTATGTTGCTATGGACAATTTGTAACTGACATAAAATATTTAAGGACAAGATGATCCCTAAACACATCAAGAAACATCAATAGTTACTGGAAGGCACTGCTCACATACAAGTTATAATAGAGTAAGAGATATTAATGATTATCATGTAACATAATTCAAATCCTTAAGAATATTACACATTACTTAATACATAAAAAATAATAAATTTTTCATGTGATATAACATAGTTGACCTACATTTCTTACAATAGTAGACTAAGCCTCACTCTCATCCCAAAATAAGATGTAGTCCTACCATTTATCATATGAACACAAACACTTGAAGCCACAACCATTGATATTCATAAGGGTGAATTAAGCTCCATGTATATGTTGGTCAAGGTAACTTTTTGTGAATCTAAGAGAAAAAAAATGACACAGTAAAATTTGGACTATATATTTTGTCAAATACAGAGTAATCTAAAATCATACTACTCAATTTTAAACCCTTAAAATAAAAGTTTGATTACTTTTTAGCAAGGGATAACCACTCACCAATAATCTGAGGTGAAACACCCAACTGAGAACCACACAAAATAGGACACCAGTTACATAATAGTAACCAATGTTAACATAAGCAACAATTTACTAACACCTTGATCCAATGGCTACTCCTGTAAGAAAAAATGTGTTATACATAATTGTCAATGATAGTGAACAATCTACAAGATTCTTTCCAAAATTAAGGATTTGTATTTTCATAAGATCAAAACTACTAGAAAATAATGAGGTGGCTAGTATCAAATAAAGTGACGATACAAATGCAATCCTAAACATGAGACTTGACAGCATGATAGAGTCAAAGTACTTTAATTCCCACTGTAACCTCGGTCCTTGAGTACTATATCTTCTGGCTCTTGGTAAATTTATAATGGGTTAATGTCATTAGAAAACACCATTTTATCCCTATCACATGCCTGTGAGTCCTCACCCCGACCTGTCATAGCATCTTTCCTTTTCTGCATTTTGATACAGTGATACACTTGTTGATCTATTTTGGATTGAGACTCGAGATACGATATTTGGATGGTGATTATTATATTATCTATGTGTGGATGTGAATCTAGAGTACATCATGATTTTGATTATGCATGGTTGTTAGAGGTAAATTATTCATGTTAGATTTGATTACTGCACATGATGATTATGTATGTATGATGTTCGAATATTATTGAATGGGAAATTGTGATTTGAATTGAGCTATACATATTGGGTTATGATACTAAATAGGAAATTGAATATGTATATTTCATGCAATGTTATCATCTTGAACTACTGATGCTCGATGTGAAGTGTGCAGGTATGAGAACCATGGAAATTATTGGAAAACCAAGGTTAAACACATGTGAGCTGAGTAAACCAAGGCTTAGTCCAATGTGGAATTTACAAAGCCTCGTTGTAATGTGAACTTGTCGTTAAAAGTGAATTTTCATGTGCATGAGTAGTTAGCTTCGTGTTGTCTTTCTTGGCATTTGTATGTAATGTGCAATTGTTAGTGTCACTTGACACTTGTAATGTGCTCATTTAAATTTATTTTATTCCAGCCACTTCTAGAGGCCAATAAGAAGTTCTAGGGGTCATTTTTGGCATAATTTATGTATCTTAATGTTAGGGGTATGGGTTAGAAAGGTTTTGAGCATATCCTAAACCCCTAGAGACTTTGGCAACCCTTTTTTTGGGACCCATTTACCCTTACCTACGAGATTGGATGGATCTTGACCCTTACCCAACTTCACCTTGCCTTCCAATCAAGCATTAATCATGGGGGGACAAGGAAGACCAAGTAGACCATAGAGTCAAGTCTGCATTTATGTTTGGTGGTTGGGTAGAATTTTTGGAGCCCTTTTTAGAGGCCCTTGCTAGAATTGGAGGGTGTTCACCCCCTCTCTAATTTTAGAGACTTTAGGGTTTTGGAGGAGGGAGAAAAGTGGATAGCTCATCTCAACTATCAATGCCATCACACTTGTGAAGGTAGGTCTTTCATTTCCATGGAGGTTTTCTTGTTTATGCTCAATAGATTAGTTGTGTTCTTGCTCTTACACGTGTTTGGAGTGTATACTTGTTGTGCTATTGCATTGTATGGAAGGGAATTTGATGTTGAAATTTATGTGTTTTCTTTGTTTTGCTTGAATGAGGGTGTTTATGTGTATGGGAGTGAGGCATTACTCACCTCTTGGGGAAGAGGAAGAAGTGGCCTTGGGTGAAGGGGTTAGTTGGGCTCTCCATGAGGTGAGAGTCTCTTCTCTTGGAGAAGAGGGAAAAATTCATGGTGTATGGGCACCATGAAGCCATTTGCAATCTTGTATCATGAAGATATTGATAAGCATTATTGTGCATGTAAGATGGAATTGTAGCCTTGAAAGGGCAATGTGATATTCTTGTTGAGGAATTTGTGAAAGCAATGGCATTCTCCCCTTGGAAAAGCCCACCTTCACCCTTCTTTAATGAGCTTGCAAAGTTCATTTGTGTTACCTTGGAGGGAGTAATTTGTTGTTGTTTCATGTGTGCAAAATTGTGAGCATTTTGTTGATTGTGTACCCCGTTTATCCTTGGTTCTCCAAGCTTGGGGGTGGTCTCTTAAGAGACCTAGGTTGGGTGGTGAGCACCCATGGTTCTCTCTTCTCTATTGCAGGTTTGGAAGCCAAAGATTCATGTGGAAAAATCTTGAGGAAATCCCCTCCTTGATATGCTTGTAGCAAACCTTCATGTGTTCTTGCATTGGTGATCTTGTAGAAGATCCTCCCCTTGTTGCAAAATGTAAAATTGTTCCTACTATTGGTTTCATATGAAGTGAAGTTGTTATGTTTATGGTTGTATTTCATTGAATATCTTCTCCAAATTGTATTGTATAAAAGGAATGTAAATGCTCCTTCCTCATAGTAATTGTGTAATGAATTTGATATGATGTCTATAATGAAAATGCATTTCTTTTATCATGTCTAATAGTATTTGCTTCTTAAGTTAATGGAGTTCATTTTCATGAAATAATATTCAAAAGTTGATAAGAATGCTACATGATAATTCAATGTCTTTCAAAGAATAGTTTAAGAATGGATATACTAAGCTCTCTACTATAGTTGAAGAATAGACTTAGTTATATAATCAAACTCAAATGAATAAAATTCTATGCTCACCCCTCAAAAATGTGTAGTAGGAAACAAGGAACAAAAGAACATAATTGATTGCTTGTAGAAATCTCTTCAACTAATAATCAATCCATCAAACTCATTAGTATGATTCACTAATAAATTGATGCATCTATTGTTTAAAATTTATAAGCAAGCAAGTAAAAATAAAAATAGAAATGAAGGAGAAACCATGCTTCTTTCAATGACACTTCCCAGATTTCCTTTTAGAAAAATTTGCTCTCTGAAATTTGTATGGGAATGACAATATTTCCATACTACCATAGAGAATATTCCTCTTACTTCATTTAGACACTAATTAAAATTAACCAAAACTAAACATATTCTATGCTACTTTAAACATAAGGACTTAGCAATATAATGAAAATTAAATAGTGCTTTTGGGCCCTTTAGTCTACTCCCACTTGCCATTTGGTGGGACCCAAAATCCCACTCTCCCAAGGCTGGCGTAGGTATGGATATGGGGAGGGATTTTGCAGCAAATCATAACATTTAATGAAGGCAAGTTGACCCTTCCATTACCCTTGTCTACGTGCATATCAAACACCCACTTTGTAACCAATTAAGCATGGCCTTAATTCCCTTTTTGCAGCAAGGTACTGGCCTTTCCATCACTTGTACGTGGCTGACAATGTCAGCATTAACGCCCAACCAAGGTCAAAGACTTTCTTGCCCTCATTCGAATTCTTCTTGCAAAGAAAATGGGTGATCAATGAGGTTGGTGGGCCCCACATTCCTAGGACAATGTAACCCACTTGGATGTGAATTCCTAGGAGAGCTTTTTCGAAATTATCATGGGGAAAAAGTGTTCCCTCCCTAGGCAAGCACGCAGGTCTTGTAAGGCTTGCATTTAAGGAATGTAGATAGAGGCCTTGTCAACCCCCATTTGACAAGTGGCCATGGGAAATAGGTGGGCTGTTGGGTAGTAGGTTAGGATAGTAGGAGCTAGTGTAGTAGGGATATCTAATAATTGTAATTTAGTAATACATATTGTTTTGTTTAGGCTTATCACATAATTATATTAATTCTTAATTATAATGGTGTTGCAAATAAGTAAGATACAAATTAGTTAAAGGAATCATTTGCTAAGTACTACTTATTATTAGTGTAATTAGATTTAGTTTTGATGTATAGCTTGCCAAGTTAAAGTTTTACTTTTATTTATTTGGTAATCTGTTTAAATAAGAACAACAATAATAAATATTGAGATTTATTTAATTGATGAAATTGATATTTAGGACAATTGCCTTTTTAATTATTAATTGTTTTAGGAGAGCATATATTCAATTATTTAATCAATTAGTTTGTAAGGGAATGATTACTCATTAATATGTTAGATTCTTTAAGAGGAGAAAACATAATATTAGTATGTTAGACCCATCAATTAATCAATTGGTTAGAAAGTGATAGGTTTGGTGAACCATTAGACTAGGGTTATTGGAGCATGACATTAGTCATTTAGATGACAATTATAACCTTTAGCCATTAAATTCTAATTTTGGAAATTAATGAATTAGACTATTAGTTAGTAGTATTAATGTTCCAACCTAACTAAGAATGAAGTAAATTATTAGTTTAGTAGTTTTCTCGGTATATGTTCATACACATCTAGCAGTGGAACTTCTTAACAAGATAATAGTCAATTCAATTAAAGTTCATTCAGATAACAGGACCTTCGACATTTGCTAGATGAGGACTTAGTTGAGATAGACCTCCTTGATAGATCCATTTAGTGTACTGTCATTTCTAGCAATTTCCTCATCGTTTTAGCATAGAAGCATCCGTGTTGAACCTTGGCAAAGTAAATAGGAGTGCATGACAATGAATTTTGATGTTGCATTTCACCCTTTTTAAAAAAATAATTTCTTGTGTTTTTTAGGTTGTTTTTTTTGGGCATGACAATGCCCAATTTGCAAGTAGATCGGATAACCTATTTCCCTCTCTATATGTATTTGAGATAATGTAAAGTTATCAAATTTATGAAGGAGCATCCATGATTGTTTCTAAATATAATGGATTCACCGATTTTGGAAAACTCTTTTCTTGCATGCTTCAATTATAATCAGAGAATATCCCTCGACATAAAGATGTGTGACACCCATGTTGTGTACAAGGACAAGTCTATGGAAGATATCTAGGACCTTAGCCATACTATTGGTACCATGGTTTAGGGGGGTGGATGACCTTAGCCATATTGTATTAAGGAATACAACCTTAAAGTATTGACTGTACCCTCTAAAAGCTAGTCATAGTCAAGCCAGTCAATTTTTCTTCCTTGAGATCAAACCAAATGCTAAGGTGAATACATGAACATGAAAATAAGAAATGGAGGATTTTTTTATATTACTTAACCAAGTCTCAATCATGTTTCATCAACCATTGGAGTTATGGATTCACTGATTGTTCCTTCAGGATAGTGAGATACAAAAATGCAGAGAAATAGATTTTACTGATGATAACCTTGTTACATCTTCATGGTTTTTCACACCACCTTTCTTCACACCCTTCCTCACATGGATCCCCCCTCAAAATAGACTCCATTCTCCCCAAATAACCTGACAACCACCAAATAACTATTTTTTTAACTATTCCTAAACAGTCTAAACTGGCTGTCAACAAAATAAACAGGCAATTGACTACAAACATCGTCACCCCTTCTCTTGACGATCTTGCATTCCATATATAAGGTAAATTTGTTCATGTTTACAATGTTTCATATTGTTCATGTTGTCTTCTAAGTTATTTGTAGCATATGTATCATGTAATTAGTAGCTAACTTAAGATAAATGATTAACATATGCAGGAAATTTAACCCCTTTGGCGAGGATCGTGCACAGTGACATGGATCAGCAGGTATAAGTCAATAAATAGACATAATTTTCTTATATTCTTCTTGTTTATCACTGAGCACGTATGTTATAAATAGACATATTATATAATCATATAATGTATATATAGACAAAGAAGAACCATATAGACATATAATTATATAATCACTTTCAACTTAGTACATTTTATATCTCCCATGTATAAACAAAAAAGAACCATACGTATGGGTCACGACTTGATTATTCTATATATATTATTTAATTATTATCAAAATTCTATTTGAAGTGGGGACGTGACAATATCTCATTTGATGGATTGGAGGATCCACCAAATAGGTACTTGTCAGATCTATCTACATCAAATGGGGGAAATGAGGGAATGGTAGATGAAAGGTCTACATGTAGTATGACTAAAATGGGGAGATCAACTAGAGGTCAAAAAATTAGAAAAAAATTCAATAAATGCATGCAATTTTTCCTTGCTAAAGGGGGGTCATGTTCTTATGATGATGAGACCAAAGGCGACATCAAGGTGCCCTTTCGGTACACACATATTGAGAAAGAATGGGTACCCAATGAGCTACCTCCAATTAACACTAATTTTTGTGTTAATGAGAGGATATATCGCATAGCTCCATCCTCATTACATGGTTTGGGCCTATTTTCCATGGATGGGATAAAGGTATGTTACAACAAAGTTGTTGAATTGATGAAGTATGTTGGTTCGTGTTACAATTACAATGATTAGATGCAAATTGTTCAATATAAAAAAATTATGTGTAGGTATGCACTATCAGCAAATTATATACAATGGAAAGAAAATGATCAAAGTAAAAGATTTGCTATGTACATTGATGGGAGACCAAAAGCAATAGGTAATATTGCAGGTTTTATAAATAGTACGCGACCTTCCTCAACTAATAAGCAACCCAATTGCATATTTGAGGTGCGCGAGGGGAATCAAGTTTTTGTATGTGTGATAAAATCAATAAGTACATGGGAAGAACTACTAATAGATTACCATTTAAATCACATAGATACAAACAAAGTTACTATCATGAGGGTGGTAAGTACTATATACCATTTTATTAATAAGTTTTTTTTGCTAAGTCTATTGCTTTCAGTTCGATGAAGTTTTTATATTTAATCTTTGTCACAGGATGATATGGATCCCCCACATGATAGAGGCCATGAGGATGCTCCTCCCACCTATTCTTCAGCAACGGTAAACCTTATTGAAATTGTACAAATTAGATAGTTGAAAAATGTTATATTATTATGTTATTTTATTTAGGGTTTTGGAGTTTTTATGATAGTTTTACTGATATTCCTGTCACAATTTGATGTTCAGGATAGGGGAAAAGCACCTGCAACAACAGAGGAAATAGGTACCCCTTCTAATGATGATATCGCAGAAACACCTAATATAACAATTATGTTGAAGAAAAAATTTAAAAAAATCAATTTAGAAATTATTAGCATTTTGGATGAAGCAAATCCAACCAAGGAGATGTTGAAGAGGCAATATGAATTGATGGCACAAGCACATCGTTATGAAGTAAGCAGTAATGAATCTTTAGTTATAACAAAAGTTCAATAAAGGTTTATATTTTATACTCTTTTATGTTGTGAAGTAAAATATGTATGTGTTCTTGTTACAAGATTTTTTGCAAACTCAAGTACCTGGTCAAGGACAATGCGATGAGGCTAGTACTAGCAGAGCTCCGGCCACCTCAAGTAAAATAATCCTTAAGTTGACAAGTTACAAGGAATTTTTTCTTTGGAACATTCAAAAAATTCTTAAGTTAACTCTTACTTTTATTATTTCAGAATGTCTTTGCTAACAATGTATTGTTCAGGTCATCAAGTGCAGGTGACTCCTCCTAGGAGGTCGACGGACGTCCATCCGAGATTGCCAAGAGCAATGTCAGCAACAAGGGGCATGCAAACATCAACCTCTTCATGGTCTATGCCTGGTAAATCCTTGTTTTTCTATAGTTGGTTTTGTGTTAATTATGATTTGATAATTTGTACTTTAATTTTGGGTGCATCTCATGGTGGATTAATTTTGTGGAGTAGTAGATACACCGACACTGTCTACTATGCCAGATACAGATTAGAGTACATGTATTGGTGATAATTCACCATCATTTCTTGGATCTACTTGTGTTTCTAGCATGAGAGTTATGCAGATGTCATTATTGATTGACGATAATGAATTCATGCCTTTAAAATGTCCTAAGCTTCCAGGTACTTTAAAATTATTATTTTTTATATTGTAATATGCATTTACCTATTCATAAAAAGTTTTGTATTGATTATCCCATGACATTTTTTGTAGGAAATGATTCATTTTATAAGATGCTTTATGACCTCACACTGAAGATATTCGGGCCCACCATACGTACAAGGTGGAACATCATAAGTGAACTAACCCTATCCCACTATTTTTTTTTCATATCATTAATTGGTACAATATTTTTCCTTTCATTCAGGTCTTTTCTTTTACTATATTCAAGATACACAACTTTAGTTAATTTTTCTATCTAACAATTTTGTGTTTTTTCTTAAAAGGTGGAACTTGCAAGACAAAAAATTAAAAGATCAACTCATTAAAGATTTAGAGCATGAGTTTGGTAGTAATATTTTTGAGGAGAAATTTTTTTTAGAAAAAGCTGCTAAACATCTTAAGACTGTGAGGGACTCATATAGAAGGAGTCTCGTCCAGAACCCAAAGTATGAGCATCCTCCCTTTATTCCAGTGAGAGATTGGAATGAGTTCATTTTGGATGCAAAGGAGAAAGGGGATGCTCAAAGAGGAATTACACTAGCAAATGAGAGAAGAAGGTATGCAATAGTATTAACTACTAGTACAATGTAATAATGCACTAATTAGTGATCTTTATATCTATATCATCTAACATATTTCAAACTTTTCATAGGTTGCATGACACATCAAAGGCAACAAAGGCCAGGCTGCAAAAGATTGGGCAGCACAAACTTGGCTCTGGTGGATATTCCAAAATTAAAGCATGAATTGTAAGTAGCAGTAAATGAATTGCAGAGAAAAATTATTTATAAAATGCAAATAATTTTGTTTAATCAAAAAATTCAAGGCTCTGAATTTAATTTAGAGGCCATAGCATAACAAAAAAAAATTGCCTTCAAGGAAGGCTATCAAGTCATGGTTGAACGCCTACGCCGAGCTTCCATTGGCCCAACCCAAGAGTCTCCTACATCATGTGAACAAGTAAATATGCCAAAAAATATATATTAGAAATTGAATACTTGAGCAACAATCTATTTGATAATAATGTGCATGACATTGCAATGTAGCCTCTTAATCGTAACACAGATCCTACACCGCATGATGAAGCCCCTGATGTGCATTGTAGTGTTGATGGAGGTGTTCATTTGCTATTTAAAATTAATTATGTAATTATTAATACAATTTAACATCTTAAATTGAACTTGGTGTAACCTTTTTTGTGTATATTTTAGAAGATACAAAATGAGTGCCGAAAGATGTTCAAAGTGATCACCATGTAGATCATGTGGCACATTCAAGTAAAGAAAATCAATGTTTTATTCTTTTAAATTAATTTTTTTATTTATAGTTCTTTTACTTAATTAAATACTTGTAATTCACCAATATAAAATGGTGTGAATTTAACTCATGACGTAGTTGTTATTGCAGCGGACCCCCCTTTGGCAAAATGGCCTCCTATTCTTGAATAGATGAGGAGGAGACATGCATTGGCATTAGAATCAGTAGAGGAGGGGAATGACGAGGACATTGATCTTCCTCTTAGAAATTACATTAAAAAAAAAATCCAAAAAGAAATGATTATAATTAACATTTTTTGCTAATGAAAGAACATTGTCTTAATGGATATAATTTTGTACTAGTAATGTTGATGAATGATGTGTTAATGAATTATTCATGAATGTTCTGTGTTAATGAATTTTATGTGTTAATGAATGTTATCATGTGATTATAATGATTGAATGTTATATTTCAAAAATGGATGAATGAATGAATGAATGAATGTTATTAGATGTTAATGGGGAATTTAGAGTGATGTTAGGGGGGGGGGAGGGGCCAAATGAGCTTCCACCTTCACATGGTTGGCCTTGTTAAGTAGATAATATTAAACTATTCTCGAAACCAAGTGAAGCTCAAACTTTAAAGATAAGCTTAAAGTTAATAGTGACACCCAATTAGCAAGTTGAAATGAAGTTCATCGTTACAAGTATCTTGCATTCTCAATGTTTGGAGCATTATTAAAAGCACTATTATAAACATTTATTACTATTATGACCTCTATGCATATCAACACTCTATCACTAGTTTTTTGCACACTTTATTAATCATTGTTATGTATTGCTAATGCATTATAGAAACACTATCTTTAAGCCCACTTGACCATTATTTTTGCAATAAGGTTCTTGTGATTGTCACTTGATGTCCTTTTGGCCTCTAATTTGCCCCATATGATACTTTTACTGTGTTCCTATTAGGTATCTTTTTTTGCTCTTTATGACAATCATTTACAAACTCACCATCCTATTCATGATGACAAAATAATAAAATGATACTTCTGTATTATGGTTCTTGTCATCCCTCTCTAAAACGTGACCCCTCTGTCAAAACAAAGACTCCATCTCTGTTCTTGAAAACATGCCTTTATCATTTCTTGGGACAGTGCTTTAACATAGTTTCTAAATAATTGTGACTGATTTTTTTTATGGCCTTCGACTGATCTCGTTGACTTTGCTACATCAAGAATGGTGAACAACTCATCTTCCTCATGGATCCTGTCATTTCATTGTTTTGTATCAATGTTTGTTCACCATTGACTTTGTATAGCAAAACCCTTGAACAATCACTATTTTTTCACTTCCATTACATCTTTGCCCTGCATTCGTTGTTATTGCAACATTACTTACTACTATTCTTACTGCACTCTTCACTTTCTAAAACAAATCACTATTTTATAACCTTGAGCACATCTTTGTTCTTTGATTGTGAATACCACAATGTTCTTTGACAGTGTACACATCACTATTTTTTGAAACCTCTTTGTTCATTGTCAGTCCATCTATAAACATTGATTTGTTTACATATGTCACTGTCCTTTAGACATTGAACACCACTGCTTCTATACAATGAAAATTGTCTTCATAGCACTAATTTTGTCAGTTTGGCTGCTCTTTCTTGTTACATAATAACAATGATTTATTTTTACTTCAATCATTTTGATAGTCATGACCCTTATTGATACCCCTATGACAAGGAATGGCACTACTTTGTGACCCTCTTCACTTCCCTTAATTCATTTATTGTTTGCATTAAGCAATGTTTGGCCCAATAATGCACTATGGCAGCAAAACTATTGTTTTGATCTTTCTTGCTTTGTCAATAATATTGTTTTTGTCTTTGAATCATTGTCTTAATTGTTTCATAAATGTATCCCTTTGACTTAGGGGATGAGTTTCTTGTCCTTTTGACAGTGACTATCATTGTTCTCTAACAATGCTCTTCTAGTGTTCCCTCACTATTTTATCTTTCTTGGTCACTTTTTTGTATTCCTAATCGTTGTCTTTACCAACACTATCTCACACTACTATCTTTAGCATTGTTCTTGACTAGCATTAAACATTCCTTCAGACTAACAAGATTTGCATATCTCTTTTCCTTCACGACACTGTCTTTCTATGTATATTGCTGAATTTCAGTGTTATAATGCAATGCCACTATGTTTAAAACCCTTTAATCTTAGGTATTATTGTATCACTACTATTGATGATTATCACTATGACATTAAACATCATTGTTTTGCATCTCATAGTTTGATGAAATGGAATTCATTACAGTAAGATTTTTTTTTAAAAAAATCAGCATCTATTAAAAACCTTATGGTTAATGAGCTGCCAGATGATTTTGATGAGGACACGGTTCCAAAGTACTAAATTTCTGTATTAAAGCTTAATATTATGGTTGCTTAATTTGATAATATATTTTATTTTTTAACCACAACTGTAGAAAGGAGAAAAGCTCATATCATAAAGAGGGAAAGATTTCTTGACCTTCTTTTGTTATATTAAGAAATGAATTTGGAGAATATATTTAAGTGAGAGCAATGACCAATAAATTCTCAACTATTGAAAATTTAAATAGCTAATTAATGAATGGTCTCGTATTATTACCTTTTTAGTTTTTAAAGCACAATGTCATGTTTTAATATTGTGTAGTTTTTTTCTTATGTCAAAGTATTCTTTTACTATAAGAACATAATTTATGACCATTTTAGTAACTATTCTAACATCGATATATGCTTGTGATTTGTTTATCTTGTTTCTTTGTAGTCCTTGGTGCACTTGGGGAAAAGTATGATGAGGCAATGAGAAGAAATGATGTGAGGGAAATTGTTGTTACTGGTATGTATGCCCTTTTAATATCAACATCATATTCAAGTTCAAGTGTTTTTGAGTTTCATAATTAGAAACATGAAAAATGACCATGTGTTATTTCCATGTTCTTGTTTTCTTATCCACTAGGGCAGGGAGGCAAATTCTCAGGTGGTTTTGACATCAGCGCTCTCCAGGACTGTCAGAAGACTAGTATGAGTTTCTGAAGGACTATTACAAAAAAATTATTTGATCTGTTGTTTCATATAATTTCACAAGCTCTAAATTTTCTTAGAGTTCAATTATTTTTAACTATTTTCTAATAGGGGACATATCTAGCCTGGGTCATGTTTCTGTTGATTTGATGATCAAAAGAATTGAAGGTTGGTAATGTGTATTTAAGTTTTTAATATAACTTTTTTCCATTGAAAAGCTAAATTTGATATTGTGAGCCTGATGGTGAATTTGTACTTTGGAGATGTTGTTTTTCAAGATAATGTAAGAGTACAAGAAAACATGTCTTTTTATCTCGTTAGTATTGTTTCATTGCATTATTAAGAACATAAAATGTTAGAAAAGAATTTTACTTATTTTTATCGATTTGACTTGTGCCTCATAACACTGATTTGTGTTCTGATGTAGATGCTAAGAAGCCCTTTGTTGATGCTATTCAAGGGCTTACACTTGGTGGAGGGTTAGAATTAGCAATGGTATGGACTATGGAGCAATGACACTCAGTTTCTTATTTTATATTTCCAAAGGTTCATTGCATTACATGATCTATCTTAAGTTTCCAATTCATTCTATTTGTGAAGTCTTGTCATGCTCGTATTTCAATGCCAAAAGCACAACTTGGGTTGCCAGAGCTTTCTCTTGGAGTTATTCTTGGTTTTGGTGGTAAGTGTTGGCACCTTTCTCTTGGTTGTGTTTGGATGTGCCGTATGTAATCCTTAATAGTTTGAATTTCTGAATATTGTTCAAAAACAAGGTTTGAATCATTGAATTTCCATAGCATTATATTTTTTAATAATTATGAGTAAGGATTGGCACTTTTCTCTCAGATATGTTCGGGTGTGCCTTACATCATTCTTCATTATTTGAATATATTTATAAAAAGATGAGGAAATGTTGTAATTGTACAACATTTAGAAAATTAGTACTAGCCTTGGGATTTTTTAGGTGGTCTGTAAACATATATTGAAATTTTTATCTCAAATGTCAATTTACTATTTGGCCGTTTCAAAATGTTTTATGTCTTGACATTTGTCACAACTCCCAATAATCTTGACATTTACAAAAGTGTAATTATCTTACTTAGTATTAGATTCAAATTATCTTACTTGAAGTATTTCGTCTTTACACAGTTTCACTCGACTTAACTATAATGCATACACTACCCAAAAAGACTCCTAGTTTCCCATATGCTTACATCTAGTATATAAGTGTGACTACAAAAATGAAACAATGGTAGGAAAGAAAAACACTACAAGAAGATTAACATCAATACTTAATAAGTTGTAAGTTGACAAAACCTATATAGTAGAATTGACTTTGTCTTCATCAACACTAGTGGTACTAATATAAAAGGTAAAAGAGAGTCTAACCAGCCCAGTAATGGTTAGAATGGTTTGGTGTTGTCAAAGAGCAATGTTTGAACTGATATAGTTGATAGATAAAAAAATCACGCCAAAAAAGTCTCTGATATAGTAAGGCAATGTAGTAGATACAAGTATGCTTGAATACAGAATGCAAAGATATTGTCTGATTGTACACTAGAAAATTTGGGATGGCATCGTTAGGAGAATATTGTGTGATATGAGAATCAAAATTTTCTTCTACTTGTAAAGAAAATAACTATAAGTAAGTGTTATGTCTTCGTATATGAGTTACCATGAATCAAGAGACCTTAAATAGACTTATCCCCATGATAATGATTTATAATTATGCTCCTTAGTCTTAAGAAAATAATTCACAAAAAAGGAAAATGTAGAACATTGTTGGTCATCTACCAATTACTTGTTTGGACGAATACTCAGTGACTTTTCTCAGTCAAATGTCCATATTTTTAGCCTTTTCAATACCCCTGCCTAGACATGATAAATAGCCCTCTCTACAATGTACATTATTCTTGATGATCAAAGACTTTGCACAATCTTTTCTGTCAAACAAAAGTTAGTAAATGGATATAACATAGACATAATGATAATACATTAAAAGATTACATTAAGGGATTCATTGGCCAATATTTAATGTAGTAGAATAATAAAAATATAAGTTGATATTCATTAATGGCTTGAATATTATGCTCTTCTCTAGACTAATGTTTTATGTGATATTTAGGATATGATAAGGAAAGGTGGATTTAGTGATCTATGCAAGTGTATCATGAATAGTGCTAATTGATGTAATTTATTCTATTGGCCCTAATTAAATTATGCCATTGGACATGATTACTATGTAAACAATTAAAGCATAATATTGGTATGCTTAATTTGATAATATATTTTATTTTTTTAAACTAAAAATTATTATTGGTCACTTTTTTGACGTATGAATAATAGTCCTTTCGACGAGAATGCTATGTATTCGACATCTATTCCGACCAAATGTCGTCAAAAGAGAGATGAACATTCTTTGGCATTTCAACAAGAATTTTGAACCCTCGACGACAATTTGGACCCTAACTTGTTGCAATTTAGATGGACTTTGGTCGCATAGATAAAAGGTATGATCGATAATTCTTCCAGGTTGAAGTGATTATTTTGACGAAGGGTCCATCGATAATTCAACCACTATGGACGTCAAACTTTTGATGATGGTTTTGCATGTCGTATAATCGACGAAAAAAATCTAACAACAGTTTCAGTCATTTGGTCAACCAATTGGTATCAAAAATTTGACTAATCTTCGTAGAAAAACAAGCTAAAAATTACTAGTGTGAGGATGCGGTAATTAAATGAAAATGGAGAGAGGATAGTGTTCTATATTTAACTGTTGAAGAGGCCAGGGGTTTTTAGAGGATTTGAGAGAGAAAGAATTTTCTCTTGACATGAGAGTAGGATGCATCATATGGTGTGGTGCTAAAAAAGGTGAGTATTCTATCTATGTGGGGTATCAACTGGTAGAGGCAGTGGGTATTGTTAGATAGGAGCCAACATATTTATTTTGGAATGAGTATTATTTGTCGAAGGTAGGTACCTTCTAATGGTTGTCATTCATGGATCACATTTTGATGGGGGAAAGACTCATGAGATATGATTTCCATGGGTCATTCTCCTTCCCCCTATGTAAAACTAAAGTGGAAACTATCGATCACCTTTTATTGCAGTGTAGGCTTGCAGCCACATGTTAGCAATTTTTTTCTAACAAGATGAATATGCAAATGGATTTCCCAACTATAGTCAAGCAGATGTTAGTCATGGCAAGGACCAAATCACAAATCATCCTTCGCGTGCATCTAGTTTATGTGTCCTTTGTCTATACTTTGGGATATTTGGAAGGAGATAAATAGGTGAATATTTTAAGGGAAGGAATAACATGTTAAAAGGTTGTGCATGAGGATTGAGCAGAGCATATCTGAACTAGTAAATGTGGTGGTTCCAACTCAAAATTCAAGTAAGTATCATTTTAGTTTTTTGGATGGCATTCTGCAAAGATCTTGGACCATGTTGAAGTATAGACCCGTTCATGGGTGTATGAAGGTTGATCTTCCAAAGGTTTTTAGTGAGGAGGTGAAGTGGGAAGCCCCATATGAGGGATGGATTAAAGTCAAATTTAATGAGGCAACACAAGGTAATCTGGGGCCTTCTAGTGCAGCGTGTGTGGCCATAGATTCTAACACTCATATCATTGCCATTGAACATAAGAAATTAGAAGTGGGAACAAACAATGAACCTAAGTTTTAAGTAGCATTATTGGGAGTAGAAATGGCACAAAGGATATTCTTCCCCAATTTACACTTGGAGGGTGATTCTCAAATAATTGTGAATATCATTGTGACATAAAAATCATATGCATGGTGATTACACAAGGTAGTTGAAATCATCAATAAAAAGTTTCATGTCATCCAAAATTTCAAAATTTTGCATGTCTACCAAGAGGTAAATGTGCTGACAAACTCCTTATCAAATTTGGCACTTGACGTGGCAATGACATAGTGGAAGATACGAGTGACATCATGACAAATGGATTGATGGTAATCAATGTGATGTTTTTGAATTGGAAGATATCTTGGAGGATGGAGAAGGATAGCTCCTACATTTATTGAAGGGGAAGGTGGAAAAATGTGGCTCTATTGATACTGCCTCCACACACTCTTCCATGAAGGCATTCAATGCAAAGCAGGGGATACCTTCTATACATTCAATTCCTCACCTTCCTAGAGGAACATTCAAGTGTGAGTGACAAATTCAATAGGTGGTTTGAGAAGAGTGGAGAAGGAAGATGTGAAATGGAAGAAAAAATTATTTTGATGCCACAAAATAACAAATGGAATTCAAAGGGTCTCTCATAGAGGAACACTTGAAGAATATTTTTTCTTCAGCCCATCCTTTTTTTCTCAACATTATCTAGACATTATTGGTGGTTGAGTATGTAGTTTCCAAGTTTCATTGGTGAACAAACACAGATATCATGACCCTTTTCTTTGCATGGGGGCTACATTTCATCTCAAAGGAGGAGGTGAAGCAAGTTGTAGAGCGACGTGTGAGGTTGAAATGGAGAGTAGGGTTGGATGATATTGTGGAGTGTATGGTTCCAGGGAAAGGGTTTGTATCAATACATGGAGATTGGTTGGGAGTTCTTAGGTTTCACCCTATTGTGCACCCCTTCTTATTCCATAGGGGCACGGGAGATATCTTGGTGAGGAAGCAAGAAGCTAAGAAGGCTTGGGCACTACTGATAGTGTTTTTACACAAGTAGGAGCTGGAATTGGTGGTTGGAATCCCTAGGAGCCAAATGAACCTAGCTCTTTTTAATCTAAAGCTTACTAGAGTTTGGGAAGAGATGGAATGAAAGAGGATGGAGAGGAGGCAAATTATATGAGGACGTAGTTGAGGAGGTGTCAATGTAGTTCAAGGAAGAAACTATGGGGGAGGCTCTCGAGGAGAAGGTTGAAGGGGTCGTCAAGCATTTCACAAAGGACATGGGTGAGCTCGTCGAAGGTCTACTACTATAGGGGTTTCTCAATCCAAGGAGGATAGAGCCATTGAGGGTTGATTATCTCTTCACAACTCCCTTTGCATCAGTTTGAATGGAGGAATTTTCATGGATGGCGAGGTGTTGGGTGGAGGTGGTGCCAAGGACAAGGGTGGTTCATCTCCCCTTCTGACATAGTCCCATCTAATTCCATAAAAATTTTGTCAAGTCTCTTTTTTGTTGGAAATAGAATGTAGTCGGGTACTGGGTCATGAGTCATAGTAAAAAAAATTTATTGTATAGTGTTTCTATGGCATGTCCCAGTATAGGGGTGATTTTGAGTTGTAATCTCACCCAATCGATTGTATTTGGGTTTAAAAGTCTGATATTGGGAGGTCAAATTTTTGGTACCATCAAGTAGGGGGAGTCAATGCTGGGGTGGTCCTTTTTAAAAATGAATTTCAATGTAATATTTTACTTTTTATATATTAATAAAATAAATATTTTACGGATCAAAAAGAAATAGATACAATATAATAAATTTATTATATCCTAATTAAACTGGTCTTGAAAGATTAGTTGTCTTCTTGATAACAAAGAAAAGTAATCAACTAACATTAGATAAGGTTTTCCAAACTTGTGATAATATTATAGATGGAGGAGGACCTTTATGTTGACACTTTCCACTAGAAACTTGATCATAAAATGATATTTCCACAACAAGTGGATGTCTCATGATGAAAGATTAACAATGACCTAGAGTAATCTTGTCACTAAATAAATGAAATATTTTCTAAGATCACTAGTAGATATTATTGGTGATCTAAGTTGTAAGCCCCAATTCCCTAGGGCCTAGTAGTCTCTTGAGTGTTAGGGGTGTCAAATCCAATAAGATCACCACAAACCTATCTATAGGTTGGGTAGCTATGGAGAAATGCTTAAGGTGGGTCAAACCTTCTTCACTTCTATCTCTATAAGACTAGGTGGCTTACGCTAAGATGATGGGTTAACTAATATAGTGAATATTACCTCAATGCAAACTATACCCAAAGAACCAACAAGAATTTAAATGAGCATAGATCTCATTTTCATCCCTAGGATCCTTAATAAGAAACTTTTAAACCTTTTTGAAATACTTGAAGGATTGAAATATGGTAGTTGGAGTCTCTAGGCACTAATGGCAATCTTGTGCTCTAAAATTCAACTCACAAGGAGTTCATAGTCATTTTGTATTTTGAATGTTTATTGGTAATTTGGATGCCATGGGTGAAATCAACTATGTGTTGGAATCATTTTACATTGTGCCAAAATCTTGAACTATCAACACTTGATAAAAATGTCATATTTAACCCAACCTATGGGAGGCATTTAAGCCATTTCATAAGTCCCCAAGGAGGTCTTGACCACCAAGTCAAAAATCTTCCCCTCAGTTTCAATTGGGCCTTTAGAACCCACTTAAGGGAGACTTTAAATTGTGACCAAAGGCTTTGATACCAATTTTTGGAATCATTTGTCGTTGCACCAAAAGCTTGAACTGCCAATAACCAATACAAACACTAGATTCAACCTAACCCATGGGAGGTTATTAAGCCATGTCACAAGTCCCCAAGAAGATGTTGACCACCAATTCAACACAATGATCACATTTTTTGACCAAATTTAGAAAATCCTTTTCTCAAGGGATGTGGTACATTAAGAATTATCAACCCATCAGGATCTACCATGCAAGAGTATATTTTACATGTTATCAATATGGGTATGCACATTGAACAACCTCATTTGAATAAGGATTAACAAATGTCACCTTATCACGCCATCATGGTTGCAACTAGGTCCGCCTTTTCATAGCCTATGATATGATTATTATGACCAATATCTGACTAAGTGGACCACACTATCAAAATCCTTAAATGGAACAAGCCTTAGGATACTAGATGGTTCAATGTTAATTTTTTAATGTAGATAGATTGGATTCTAGCATTAAGGATAACATTTAAGGGATAGACCCTTTTCTTATACCTAACATCTAGGATTCTATACGTTTTCTATCTCTAATGAAAATTGTATAGGACTGGACCTATTTTGGAACCAAGGGATAAGGAAATACTAAGGTTCGACTATAATGTTTACACTGACATCAAGTATAAAGGAAGTTCGATGTTTGGCATTCAAACATAAAATCAATTTTTCTTAATAGATATTCTCTCTGATTATTAGAGAATTTTGATTGCGAACTACCTCTACATTATGCATTCTGAGAAAGAAAATTCAACACCATATTGTAGCGATCTAGAGTTCATGAACTTGATCTTCAACTGAGATCCTTATTGAACCTTACAAAAATCTATATTGAAGGATGATAACAGCGAACAACACCATTATCAAGCATCTAGAGTAGCGATTCATGTTATTATAGAAGTGATACATATAACTATTGTGCAGTGATACCTAGAGAAACAATCCATTTAGAGTTTAAACATACTGAAGATATGAATATATTGTGATCTATCTATAGAAAATTGTTACTTTATTGGCTAGGACCTGTGTATGTGCTATGACAGTGATATGATTCTTGATTTGCTTCATTGATCTCTGATCTTCAGCAAATCAGGGGTATCAATTTGATGAATACCTATTGAAGCTTGTAATTCATATTTCAAAAGGGCAATAATAAAGATCTACATTTGAATGCTGGTTTTTTCCTCCAAGAGGGAGGTTTCCCAAGGTAAAATTTTCTTGTGTTTCTTCAATTTAATGAGATTAGATCTAAAATCATATTTAACTATTAATTAGATCTGTGTTAAAAATAATCTAATTTTTTATTTGATCACTAAATGTAACATGGTATCAGAGCCAGGCTCTTACTAACTGTGATCATATCTAACCCATTATACTTTAGATTTCTTTTCCTTGTTTTTGTTTTGAAAATGGTGATAGGAATCAAGGTAGAGGATAGATTGGAAGGGGCTATAAATTTCACTTCATGGAAAGTTTGAGTGCTCCTTTCTCTAGAGGAAAATGATCTACTTTAATTCATGCAAGGGCCAACACCTAATGAACCATCTGACCCAAATGAGCTAAGTCAATTCAAGAAGAATGCATTAAAGGCCAAGAAGATCTTGATTGACTCCATCAAAGACCATATAGTTCCTTTAATCTCCAAGTTGTCTTCTTCTCGTGACATGTTCAAACAAATTGAAGGGATGTATGAGATCAACAACCTAAGAAAGGCTTTCACTCTGAGGAGGCAACTTCTTCAAATCAAAATAGACAAGGGAGAAACTGTAATGGCATTTTTCATGAGGATCGTTGAATTGAGAGATCAAATTCAAGATATGGATGGAGTACTAGTGGACAAGGACCTTGTTATGAATGGCCTACCTTCTTCTTGGGAATCATTCATTCAAGGTTTGAGTGGTAGATGTATTCTTCCTTCTTTTGGTTGTCTTAGAGTTGATTGTATTAAAGAAGAATCTTGTCTAAATGTTAGAGGATTTAAAAGTTCTTCTTCTTATTTAGATAACCAAGTTCTTATAGCTCAATCCTTTAATAAAGGTGGAAATTGGAAGAAGAAAAATTTCAAAAGGAACAACAATTTCATATCTCAAGGAAACAATGATTCAAGGATGAAGTCTAAGGATCTTTCTCACATTTGTTGTTTCATATGTGACAAATTTGGTCACTACACAAAATAATGCAAGGCTCAACTAAATCATAAAGAAGCACACTTCAATGAAGTTGATGATAAGGAAAATAAGGAATATTTTCTTTTCATTTCTTCTTTATATAGTATTGTACCTTTTGTAGACACCAAAAACTAGGTAGGTGTCTTAGAATCATTCAAATTTGCAAAATCTTAGCCAAATTCTCTAATTCTCATCAAAATGGATCAAATCAATTTTAAATGGACATTTATTAATCAAAATTGGACAAAATCATTTAAATCAAAGGAAAAATCAAATAATGACATTAAATAATTAAATACAAGCTTAAAGGGATCAATCACACTATATAATTGATTTTAATCAATTAATTGTATAGTTTTAAATCAAAAATCAAATTGAACCTATTCCTTACATGGCTAATTTAATTAATTAATGGAATTTAATTAATCCTAATATCTTTCAACATAATTTGATAAACCAATAAGAATTGAGAACAAATGCACATGGATCACTCCAAAATAGTTGAATCTCAATCATACATTTTCAACTTTGAATCTCAACCACTCAAATTTGTCTACTTGTCCAAACCTTTGAGACAATCATTTGAATTGTCCCCCCATTTAAAAACATTTCATAGTTTTTGACTCAACCAAGGCTAAATCATGATTAAGTAACTCTACCCCCTACCCTTGGGATTTTACTATAAATAGAAATCATTTTGAGAGCATAATAGATCTTAGAAAATTTGAATGCATAGCATCATCACTATAGGCAATTTGAGAGAAATTGAGCAATATCTTGAGCATTTTGAGAGCAAATTGTGAGATTTGAGAGCATTATCATGAGCATTTGAATTAATATTTGTACCGAAGTGAGAATTGAGAGCTAGATTTAGGCATTTTATCATAATTTTCTCATTCTAGGATTGTCACTAGTAGAGAATAAGGATGAGAGCTCTACTTACCAAGCTTAGATAGAGAACCATGAGATGATATGGATGTTAAATGCAATTCTTTAGTTTAAATTTCCATTGTATTTTCATAGAAATGTAGCTAATTGTCCTAATTTCATGAAGGTGTAAACACTCACACACACCTACTGATAGTGACACTTGGTTGATTGATAGTGGTGCTTTCAGACATATAATAGGTTATAGGAACCAACTTACAAATCTGATTGAAAAGGAATCAACTCTTCATGTGGTCATTGGTGATGATACACAATACTCCATAATAGGTCTTGGTAACACAACTCTTAACTTGGATTCTATCATTTCATTACAATTATCTTATATCTTATTTGTTCCTAGAATTAAAAGGAATTTTATTTCTATTTCTTCTTTAGAAGATAAAGGTTATCAAATTGCATTGTCTGAAGGTAGAGTTTTAGCTTGGCCTAAGAAATCTAACATAAAATCTTCTAGAGTAATTGGTAGAATATTTGAAAGCCTCTACAAGCTTTCAACTCGTCTATTTCAGGCTCTTATTAGTTCTTTATCTAAGTCTAGTGACTTATGGCATTGTAGACTTGGTCATCTTCATTATTGTTCTCTTCCTACACTTGAAAAGATGGTTAAAGGTATGGCCAAACTCACTCATGTGTGTGGTCATATATGAAAAGGATGTGCTATAGGTAAAACATTAAAGGATGATTTCATAAAAGTGAATCTAGATCTAAAGAAAATATTGCTCTTGTTCATTCTAATTTATGTGGTCCCATGTATGTTGCATCTTCTAGTGGTATTTTATATTATGTCACTTTCATAGATGAATTATCTAGAAAGACTTGGATTTATTTCTTAAGGGAAAAATAATCAGATGAAATCTTAGCTAGGTTCAAGGAATTTAAGTCTCTAGTTAAAAAAAATTCTTGTAAAACATTTAAGATTCTTAGATATGACAATGGAGATGAGTACACCTCAGGTGTCTTTCATGATTTTTTTGTAGAAGAAGGGATCAAGAGGGAGTTTTGTGTTCCCTACAATCCTCGGCAAAATATAATTGTTTAAAGGAAGAAAAAAACTATTATTGAGTCAACCAAATCCATGATCCATTATCAGAATTTGCAATTGTCCCTTTGGGCTAAAACTTCTAGCACTGTTGTCTATATTCAAAATAGGTTCCCTCACAGTGTTCTGAAAGACATAACTCCAGAAGAATAATTCACTAGAATAAAACCCGACATTAACCATTTGAGGATCTTTGGAATTCCAGTCTACATTCACATCCCCAATGAGAAAAGAACCAAACTAGAACCATCTGGTAAGAAAGGTATACTTATTGGTTATATTGAGTTAAGTAGAGATGTTACTTTTGAAGAAAACATTACTTTAAGAAAATCTAAAAGTTCTTTGATTGATGATGAAAATAATACTAATAAGTATCAAGAAATGGATGTTGACAATGATGTGGAGTTTTAGAGGGAGTCCACAAGTCCTCCAAGATTTGCAAATCATGATGAACCTTTAGTTCCTACTGATGGTCCTAGAAATGTCACCATATGTAAGAAAATACCACTTTGGATGAGGAACACCATTCAAGAGGCTAAACATTTTTCTTCTCCTCTTGTCACTTTTCAAGAAAGTAGGAGACCTCAAGCTTTCTCCAACTATGTGGATTTGATGTGCAACCTCACTGAGAGTGAACCCATCAATGCAAAAGAAGTTATGGATCAACTTGAGTGGAAAAATGTTATGGATGAATAATTTGAATCCATCATAAAAAATGATGTATGTGAGATTGTGCCTAGACCCAAAGGTAAGTCTGTTGTATCCTCTAAATGGTTATTTATAATTAAGCATTCTACAGATGGTAGCATTGATAAATTTAAAGCTAGATTTATAGCTCATATTTTTTCTCAAACTAAAGGTATAGATTATGAAGAAACCTTTTCTCATGTAGCTAGATATACTTATATCAGGTCTATTATAGTCATTTCTACAATTAAAGGTTGGAAGTTGCATCAAATAGATGTCAAGATTGCTTTTCTCAATGGCGTCATTAAAGAAGATGTCTATATTGAGAAACCTGAGGGATATGAGATCCATAAGAAAGAAACTCATGTGTGTAGGTTGAAGAAAGATCTCTACTGTTTGAAACAAGCTCCTCATACATGGTATGAAAGAATTGATAGGCTTAGGATTTTGTAAGAATGATGTTGATCCTAACCTTTATTTCAAATTTCTTAATGATAAGATGTTGATTTTGGTCTTATATGTTGTGGCTTATTTCTAACTGGAAAATAAGATCTAATCATTAGATGTAAGAAGGAGTTAGCTTCTGAATTTGAAATGAAAGATTTAGGACTTATGCATTATTTTCTTGGCTTAGAATTTTGGCAAGGGCCTAATGAAATTATGTTAAGTCAAGGAAAGATTTGGCATGTTGGATTCCAAACCTATATCTACACCTATGGAGACTAATCTAAAAAAGTTGAGTGCATGTGCAAAAAATTGTGATTTTGCAAATGCTATAGAATATAGGTAGTTGATCAGGTCCTTGATGTATCTAGTTAAAACTAGACTAGACATATGATATGTTATTAGTGCACTTAGCCAGTTCATGAACAAACCTAAGCATGTTCATCTTGTCACTTCTAAACACATCTTGAGGTATCTACATGGCACAGTTGACTATGGGCTGAAGTAATCTTCCAACATGATTACCTTGGAAGGATATTGTGATTTAGATTGGGTAGGTGACATCATCAAGAAGAAGAGCACTTTGGGTTTATGTTTTAGTTTGGGATCTACCATGATCTCCTAGGCCAATAGAAAGCAGTCTTTAGTTTCCTTGAGTACAGCTGAAGTTGAGTACATTGCAGAAAGTGTTGCTTCAAGGGAAGCAGTGTGTCTTTGTAAGCTTCTTACTGGGTTGTTTGGACAACCATTGGATCATACCATTATTCATTATGATAATCAAAGTTGTATAAAGATGTATGTCAATCGTGTGTTCTATGACAGATATAAACATGTGGAAACTCATTATCACTTCATTAAAGATATGGTGTAGAGAGGTGTCATCTAGCTAAAGTACATTAGCTCTGATGAGAAAGTGGAAAATATTCTTACCAAGCCACTTAATAGGGTGAAGTTTGAATACTTTCATGAAAGGCTTGGACTTGTAAAGATACTTGATATTGCTGAGAGGGAGTCTCAGCTTCATTAATGTATTTTGATTATGTATTTACCACCCTTTGCAGGCAATGCAAGGTGGTAATGTAATTATTTTTTAAAACCACCTTCTGTGGGCAATGTAAGGTGGAAAAGTTTTTAATCACCCTCTACAGGCAATGCAAGGTGATCCTTTTGAGGCTTGTTCTCTTGCACCCTCTACGGGAAATGTAAGGTGGATCCATCCTTTGTGGATATGTATGATGAAAATTCATGAAATGTGTCCATGATAAGAACTAGAATCCTCCCTCGCTAAGAGGGAGTGTCAATTTTTTTAATGTAGCTAGATCAGATTCTAACATTAAGGATAAACTAAACATTAAAATTCTTTATATCTTTAATTTAAAGAATTTTATAATGGATATAGTATTGGGCCCTTTATTACTTGTAACTTTTAATTTATGGACCCTTTTCTTATACCTAACATCTAGGATTGTAGACATTTTCTATCTCCAATGAAAATTGTATAGGACTGGACCTATTTCAGAGCTAAGGAATAAGGAAATACTAAGGGTTGACTGTAATCTTTACACCCTCATCAAGTATAAAGGAAGTTTGATGTTTGGCTTTCAAATAGAAAATCAATTATGCTCAGTGAATCTCCTCTTTGATTATTAGATAATTGTGATAGCGAACTACTTATACATTACGCATTATGAGAAAGAAAATTCAACACCATATTGTAGTGATCCATACCTACAGTGATCTGGAGTTCATGCACTTGATCTTCAACTAATATCCTTATTGAATTATCTTACAACAATCTATATTGAAGGATGATAACAACGAACGCCACCATTGTCAAGAATATGGAGCAGTAATTCATTTTCTTATAATAGTAATTCATGTTATTTTTTATTTGATCACTAAATTTAACACTCGGGACATGTGACTTCATTTTTTAGTATCATGACCTCACCCAAGAAAAGTCTTCAATAATATTGCATCATGTGATACCAGTCAGGAATGGCCATAAATGGAACAGTAAATCAGACAATTGGAGCATATGAACAATCAAAATGTCATCAAGATTAGTAAAGGGATGATAATGATTAATTAAAGCTCATGGACTATTGTCAAGAAGTGGTCATAGGGACAAGGAGATAGTTTCCAAACAACATTAAGAGCCTTAAGCTATGACTTAACTAATGACAAGTGATATAAATTCAAAAAGTAAAAGAACAAAAGAGAAATGGGTCCATGAGAAGGTTATGGTATTGGCTAGGGAAGACAAAGAAAACCTTCTTATTAGCATAATAAGACCATATTTTTCAATATTTTCAACATTGGTTTTAAATGAGGATGTGTGTCTCTTGTAGGAACAATGAGAAGATAGAACTCTGGGATTATACATAAAAGAGACAGTAAAAATGAGATTGGCACATGAAAGACAACAAGACCAAAAGGAAAAGACAAGAAAATCATAATTCCAAAAGATATTGAGATCCTCATCCCTAGGAGTGGTAATACTTGAGGTAATAACAATGAACTAACAACTCCATAAAATATCCATCAAGGGAAATAAAAAATTCCTTAACGACATCCTTCAGCAATTTGATATGGTCCAAGCCACAAAGCATCAAAATTTTCATGTTTTTCTTTGTTTTCTAGTGTACAATTCCACATGAGGGAAAGATCCCCAATTTGAAACTCCTTCTTAATAGTCTTCTTATTCAAAGAGTTAATTCACCTTTCATTTCCTTAACAATTTCCTCTCATGTTCATCCTTATTGGATCTTCTAGTTCAATCAATTTATGTATTCTATGAGAGATGGCATCTTCTTCTTTCCCTTCCATTTGTTGTAGTAGCCCATAGACTAGTAACTCAAGGTTTATTGGGAGATTTTATTTAGTGTAGTACACTAATTAAAATAGAACTAGATCCCAATATCCTTATTGTAAGTTATCATATCTACCCAAATAGAAAACTTTAACTTATCATCCCAACACTTCTTTTTTGTATCCAAAGTTTTCTTGATGATGTTCGTGATGCATTTGATTCTTGATTCAACTTGTCCATTTCTCTGATAAGGTGAAAAATGTGTTCAAAATATCCCATATTGTGAACACATGTCAACAAAGTCCATGGATCTAAAAAACATTTCATTCTCAACAACCCTCGATGGCATGCCAAATTTGGTGATTATGTTGTTGAGCAGAAACTCAATTACTACCTTTGAAGTTGCATTCCTTTCAAGAATTGTTTGCACTCATTTATGAAGTAATTAATTGCCATTGATATCCATTTGAATCCATTAACATACTTGTCAAGTATTTCCCCTATGGAATCAATTCCCCATTGCTATAATGGAGCCTTTGTTGAAATAGTATTGAGAAAAAGTGCACCTTCAATATTTCAACTTACCAAAAAACTTTTGGCGGGCATCGCACCCTTTCAAAAACTTGGCTACATCCCTAAACAATGTAGAACATCAATAAAAGACTCTCATAATATTATGAGCATTGGTCTTTGACACATAATACCCACCACAATCCTTGGTCGCACTCCTTGGTAACTCTTATAAACTGTCCTTTATCTCAACATTTTAGAAGCACACCCACAAGGTTTCTCCACATTATATGACTCTCCAAAAGCATATAACTTTCAGCTTCAAATTTTAATATTCTCCTTTTCTTGTCATTTATGATAGATGGACAATTAAAAAATTTCCAAATAAAATAGAATTTATGTATACCAAGGACAATTCCTCAATTGACATGGAGCATAAGATAGGTTAGAGTTTGCATAATTGACTTTAGAAGATTCTAAATTTTCTTTAGCCATTATTTTTGTTGGGCCTTGACCTCTGACCAACTTGGTGTCTTGAACCTTCATGGATTGAACCTTGATCCATCTACACCTTTTTCTTGATGCCTCTAGTGCACAAAGAAATCCCTAAGAGTTGTTTGACACAAAGCTTATGATCCTCGCCCCTATAAGGTAGGGTCCATAAATTTTCATGTCCTTAACAATACCATAGGAATGCTTTTCCATAAAATAATAATTCAATTTAGCATCTTGCAAGGATTTGGTGAAGAAAGCTATTGGTTACTTATATCCTTCAACATTCTTTTGTAGTATAAAAATGACAAAAGTATAGAGCTTAAAGTAATAAAGGCTTACCAACATTGGTGCCTTCTTAATTGCATCCTTAATATTCATGAATAAATTAGTTAATTCCTTGTGTCAACTAGAGGATTTCCCCTTCAACACCTTAGAAATAGCCTTTTTATACTCAACAAAGTCAGAACCAAACCTTTGCACAAAATTTATTTTCCCATAAAAGTATTGCATAATATTAATTCTTTTGGGATGAAGGATAAGATCAATGGCCTTGACATGTTCTAGATCAATTATTACCCCATAATTGGACAATATACCCAAGAATCTTACCCTTTTCAACATTGAAAACACATTTCTTGGCATTTAAAGATATCTCAGGTTCTAAACACCTCTAGAATACTAACTCCAAGTGTTTGTGGTGATCATTTAAATCCTTGGAGTAAGTAATAAAATATTTTTAGTAGGCAACCATGATCTTATCTATGAGGCTAGCAAATGCTAAATCCATAGCTCTTTGAAATGTGACTTCAACATACTTTGACCCGAACCCCATTCATAAATATATAAAGATTCCTCATGGCACTATAGAAGCTTTCTTATAATGTTCTAAATCCTTGACCATAAGTTTACTATGATAAACCACCCATCATATACATAAATTCGTACTGAGCCACTTGTTGCAACAAATAGTCCATATTGAGAAGTGGATAATTGTTCTTAAGGGACTTAATACATAGATTTCTAAAATCTACACACAACCTAATGTCCCCATTCTTTTTTCCTAATTGGAACAAGGCTAAACACCTAATTTGAATGTCTAATTAGTTTAACAATACCTTTTTTTTAGTTTCATCAATTCCTTCTTCATTTGAGGAGCAATATTTGGGTTGATAAAGCATTGGCTTTGTCTAAAATTATTTGTACTAAGCTCAACTATAATAGTATGTTGGAATGGATCTTCTATATAAGCCTTCAATTTGTCATAAGACCATGTGTGTGCAATGAAATTTGATTTACAAATGGAATGAATGAGATGATATTTCTGGATTCGATTGTCTTTATTTGATGCTAAAAATAAACACAATCGAATCCAGAAATATCATCTCATTACTAATGGATTGTGGAAATCTCATGCTATTAAATGGAATGAAAACAACAATAAAAATACTCAAAGTCATAAAATCAAAGCAACATTAAGATGGGGCAAGAAGAAATCAAACCAACATTAAAAAAAAAACATCAAGAACAGAGTATATCAATCTCCTCGATGCAATGATTTTCTCAATTACAATAGTTCTTATGTGTACTCATTATTTCACAAGCATAAGGATGCTCCAAGTTCTCAAGATTACGTAAGTTGATAGTAGTTGCATAATGAGAGATTGGAATGAAACTTGGCTATGTGTGAGTGTTCAAAGGGGGAGAGGCAATGGAGGACTAAGATGAAAGGAGGAAGATCAACGATGGAGAGATAGTTGGTCCTCAACCCTCATGAGAGGTTGAAAATGTCAACCTAAGAGGGGATGAGAGGATCGTCATGGTCGGAAGAGGAGACTTTGGAGTGTAAGGAAGATTTTGCATAAAAGTATTTCTTGTCTTAAAATTCCAAAGTACGTGGGGATGAGGCATAAAGGAATTTTAAATTCCTTGGAGTAGACAAATGGGAAATGGACCCATGTGGACGCCCTCCCAAAAGTTGATGGACTTTAAAGCTTAGAGTGTAAGTGGATTGGTCATTTGAGGCATGAGTTAACCCTCTTCCTAATCACTTGGATTAGAAATGCGCACATGGTTAGGAGGGAATGATTAGGTTAATGGAGAGATTAAGGTGTAAGTGGGAGACTAGGAAAATTCAAGTGGATGGGTTATTTAATTCTTGAATTAATTTTAATTCAAAATTGGAGGAAAGAGGGAAAATGGTTTTAATTAAATAAATATGAAAGTTTATTTAGTTAAATAGATTGAAGGGCTAAATGATATAGTTAGTTATACAGATTAAATAAATTAATTCACCAAGGGGAAATAGAGGAATAAACATTAATTAATTAATTTAACTTATTTAATTAATGAGGCAATGAGGATAGAAGAATAAAAGGTGTAAAGTTGATCAAATGATAATGATAAAACTAGGTGTCTACACCAATTAAAGCATTTATTATACTTTTTCAATAATGCAATCAACATTTGTTTCTCTGATGGTTCTAACTTCATACCAATATAAAACATTTTAGGAGCTAATTCAGTTCCTAAATTTATGCCCTAAACATGTTCTTCATTGACAAGCTTATCTTTGGCCTTGTAGCAATCAACATTGTAAAACATCCTTTCTAAAGCAACAAGACCTCTAAGAATGATATTTGTTTTGAGCTAGATGATTTTTGTTTTCAAATAGAGTCTCTTATCTTCTTCATACTTCTCTACCATAAGCTTCCAATTAAATAACTCATTTCCAAAATGGTGAATGCAATTCAAGAACTCATAATTTTTTTTATTATAATTGAAGACTTTCCAATTGTGAATATTATTTAGAATAATTGTCTAATAGGGACTTTAACATCATACATGTAGTGAGGGGTAGCACAAGAAGCATCAAACCTCATGGTTAATACAACAAGAATATCACCGCTACATTACCTTCTCCATTAACCCATGTGGCATTCCTATACATTCTCAACATTTTTGTTTTTGCAGCATAAGTGCCTTTTACCTGAGTCATTGCAAGTAATTTAAGCATTTAATTGCATACTTTAAGACCATGCTCAAACCAAAAAGAAGAGCCTCATATTCTATTGTATCATAAGTGCACTCAAAGTGCAATTTGAAGGTGAACTTGTAATCTTTAGCCTTAAGCGAGACCATCATAATTCTTGCACCATTACCCTCTCTTGAACATGTACCATCAAAATACATATTTTAAAATCCACCATTCTCCGTGATGCTATTTTTATTTGACTTATATGGATTCTCCACAAGGACCATCATTTTATTTTTCTTATGTTATTGGACCTCTTTTCCATATACCAGTATGGTAGCATAAGATAGATCCATCTGAATACTACCACCAATTGAAATTGCCCGCTTTTTGGATAGTAAGATAGCCCATTTAGCTTGACAATTCACTATGATAATATCCATTGAAAATTATTTACATGGGTGTGTAACAAGGTTTATTGGAACATCATTTACTACCCCAATCACATCCACTTTATGAGAATTCATGGTATAACATTTTCCATAAGATTTTGGAACTTGAATCCTAGGTGGTTTATGACCTCTAATGTCATTACAATGTTGGACACACCAGAATTTAACATACAATAATCAGTCAACCATATATTTATAAATAAGGATGTGTAAAATGGATCAATCACTTATTTATAACTAGTAGAAATAGAGCCTAAGTATATCTTAGGAGTCTCTTGTATGGTGACTTTATCTTCTCTATACTTGGGAACATATAGAACCTCATTTAGCTAATCAAACATGGTGGGGTGATAAGATATAATAATGTTATTTCTCTATGCTTAGGAATTATTAGTGATTCTCAAACATGAGCTTTTTGTTGACTGAAAGCTTGATACATGTCAATAGAATGATATGCAGGCAAAGGAGTACTTAGTATAATTGTCACAACATTAGTACCATGGATGAAAGGCATCTCGTGACTACCAATAGCAATTTTCTTTGTATTGACCATTTTTTAGCCTCCTTTACAAAAAAATTATTTTGTTCTTTTTTTCACTATTTTCAATGTTCTTATAATTTTCCAAATTGTTGGTTGAGGTATCAATAATTTTTTTCCTTGGGACATATACGTGTTGCAAGGGTGTGTTCCATTGGTGCATATTTTTCCTTGGTCGATAATTTTTTTTAGCCCTATTAGATGATCTTAGCACTGCAGTATTTTTTCTTTTATTTGTTCAAGTATGTTGTTGACACATTTAGCACAACTACACCTTCAATTTTCTTTTTGGCGCTTATTTTCCTATTCCTCAACTGGTAATCAATAAGAACCCTAATATCCTCATTAGAGGTTTTGTAGTGTCCACCCATAGTTTTCTTTTTCAGTTTTATATTGTCAAACTCTTTTAGGCCACTTTTATGTGTGCGTTGATATCGCAGTTATTATATGGTTTTGGATATATGACATTACATGGTGATTTTGATAAATGAATAATTATGGATGTTATATCTATGCAGTTAGATGTTGTTATTTATTTTAATGATGATGATTTACATGTTTTAAATGATGCTTATGATTATGGTTATGCATACCCCATACTTGCATATGTATGGTTATCATGTATTCATTTTACTTTATTATTTGACATGTCTTATATGGTTGAGGGACGGAGTCGTAGTTACCTACTTGCGGGATCGACATGATGTCCTGATCCCCATCATTGCTTGTTTTATATATATATATATGTATATATGCTGGTCTTTTATGCAGGTTTGCAGGTACTGGACATCGACTTTCCTGAATGGTAAAAGAGGGGAGATAAAATTCAAATCCAAACCTCAACCTAAACCACTCTATTGTCCTAAAATAGTGGACAAGATTCTCATATTTTACCCTTCCCTAATACGTCCAGGTGACGTGAGTTTATAGTCCCTTCCTTGAGCATGGTTATGGTTCTTTAAGTTCAGTTGATTTCTAGTTGATTGATATGATTGCTATAAATAGATAATTTATTTAGATTAATTATGTAATTTAAATAAGTTAGATCTTTCTATTTTTAGCTATTTAAATATGGGAGTATTTAATTAATGGAAATTAATTAAATACATTCACTTTAGATTTAATTATTTATAAATTTAACTTTTCAAATAAAAGATATTTATTAATTGAAAAATTAAATAACATGTGAAAAATAGCAAGAGACTAAATGTTATTATTTAATTTGAATGCAATTAAGTTGCACAATCAAATTAAAATAAATAAAATGAAAAGAATTAGTCAATTTTGAGTTAAATGGATCAACATAAACAAATTAGAAAATATACTTGAGTTCAAAACTGTAATTGGAGGAATTAAGGGATTGATGAAAACAAGGTTGTGAGTGGAGTTGAGTTCTAAACTTTGGGTGTGGAATTCAATTTCCTATATTGTGAAGGCTTGGCCATTATTCTCAACACATAGGTTTGGAGAATTTTGGATGAAGGGATTCAATTTGGAGGAAATTTTTGATAGCTTGGATTGTCTTTGTTTTCTAGTCATCATCAAATTTATCTATTTGGTGTTTGAGGCGGGGTTTAGAAACCCTTGTGATTGTATTCTCTGTAATTTTGGAATGAGTCTATTCTTCGTGCCTATCAGATCTGAGTGATTTAGTTGTTTATAATTCTCTTCCATGTTTGAATTTTGGAAAAATGGTTGTAGTAAAATGGGTGTGTGTGCGCATACAATTCTTGTTTTAATTTTTTCTTGAATTCAATTTGGGTTTTGAATTTATGAAAATATAAGAAATTAGAATATTGATTATTGAATTATTGGTGAAGAAAATTCTTATCTGGAAACCCTAGGTTCAATTTTTCATGATCAAACTTTTAGGAAACAATACAGATCTACTATAGGGTTGGAAAGGAGTTTTCAATTAAAACCCTAGAAAATAATTTGGAAAAATACTCAAAAAGATTTGTGCATCTAGGTCTTCAATTTAACTATTTTTAAAAAAAATATAAAAGTGGGAATATGCTTATTCATTTCTTATTTGATCAAAATTTGTGTTCTGTGATAAAAATGGTTATATATATATATATATATATATATATATATATATATATATATATATATATATATATATATATATATATATATATATATATATATAACTCTCTATTTTTGGCATAGTGAATTATTGGCCACTTTAAAAAAAAACTTAAATATATTATTGGGGGACGCGGGGCCTTTCCCCACCCCCCCCACTGCTTGACAACTCTAAGAGTTGTCAGTGGTAGCCCAAAGGTTGTCATCGGCAATCCCTTAACGAATGTCGCACGGTAGCCCTGAGGCTATCATCGACAGTCCAGACTATTGCACGGTAGACCTGGGTTGTCGTGCCGATAGCTATGGGAAGGACCAATGGGTCCCCCCACATTTATTTATGGTTTGTATTTTTTTTAAATTAATTTTTTTAATTTATTAAATATTAATATTTTTAAAATATTAAAAAATAAAATAAAATAAAGTAATAAATATTAAAATAATAATATATTAAATTAAAATATTATTAAAATATTTAAAATGATAAAGTAAATATGATATAAGGAATGTTATTAAATAGTAATTTTATAATTACTCATTTTATATATGCATAATGTGATTTGGCATAGTTATTCTTTTAGTTATTATTTAATTCAATTAGGTTGATTATTTAAGTAATTTATTTTTGGTAAGCCCTTGTATGGCATGTTATTTTTTAAGTTGTGTTTGATTATTATAATTGGGTAATTTAATTTATTTCTATTGTAGACTATGAAATTATAGTGTACTAGTAATTTTAATTCCCAAACTCGATTTATTCTGTTAGTGTAATAAATTGATTAGTTGGGGTTAGAATTTAATTGATTAAATGTAATTATAGTTTGTTAGTGATTATTAAGTAAATTAATTTCATGATGAAATTTTACAAATTAGTTTATTGTATTAAATTCTATTGTTTGTCTATTTTTTTTTCCTTCTACGTTTGGGATTAGAGGGGAAACAATATGTCAGCCTAATAGGATTGTTACCAAAGGCGGGGTTAGAAAGTATTGTATTTATTTGTTTTCCTTGCATACTTTTATGGCATTTGATCAAAATGTGACCCAACCTTATGAAGTTGATTTTCAAAATAGAATTTGTATTGTGTGTTCCTGATTACTTCATTGGAACCAGTTTGGGAAATTATGAAACTATGTTGACTTGAGTTATGATTTTGAGATTATAAACCTAGGGTAGGTTATCTAGGTGTTAAAGGGGAAGTGGCTTACTTTGGAGGTGTCAGAGCCCAGAAGTGGCTACTTGGGTATCTTTAGTAAGTTACTTAATCAAGTGATAATATTAAACTAAATGGGGTTAAATTGAATTAATAAGATAATGGTTCCTCACTCGTTCCTTGAGTGTTGGTATAGGCTAAGGATGGGAGTGGGAGAAGATACGTGCCCGTCTAGTAGTGATGGTGAGTTTGGCATAGTTGGTTTTCCTTATCTATACAAAAGGACTACTAATACTGCATAGAGTCACTAGGGGTCAGGGTCCAGAGAGACTACCAAGTGATTGTTGTCACCTAAGGATTGCACACGAATAAGCTAAGTGTGAACCTAGAAATCCTGTGAAACATGGGACTACTTTCAGGCTGTGGGTAACCTATCAAAAAGTAGACCTCTGGATTAGGGGCCGGCTTCCCCTTGAATCACCTTGAAAACTTGACTAACTTTTAGGAAAAGAGAGAGAGAGTGCATGAAATTGAAATAACTGAAACTAAACCTAGGTGATTCACCAAATTTGGATATATCCACAAACTGCAAATGAACTCACAATGAGATTCAAACATAACCTGAGCATCACAACTTCTCCCTAATTATGATTTTTCCCTTAGAAATAACAAGGTGCTGGTTGTAAATGAGGAGGGAAAATAAGTTCCACAACCCCAAATACTTTCAAATGCACATAGATTAGTACTTTAGGAAATAAAAAGTGCTTATGAGCATCTAAATGAACAAAATATCAAGTAAAGGACTAACCTTAATCACAATACATTGATATAAGACCCACCAAACAACTCATGAAACTATAGAAATAGGAAGGATAATGATATGTACTGAATTGAAAGGATAAAAAATACAGCTTGCTTCTCCAAAGCTACAAACATTCACCTCCAAGTGAGAGAGAATGAAGAACTAACCTCAATCACCTAAGTGAGAGGTATATAAAACAAAGCCTAAGAATCTACATTCAAGTCCCTCAACCTCCCAAAAATGGAAAAAATTTTGTATGTAGGCCCATGAAGATGCCTCTTAAATCTGGATGTTAGATTCCTGGATTTGTAGGGGTAGGGGGAAAGTGAAAATCCTAAAAAAGATAAGCCATTAAAGTCTACCCTATCCCCTCTAAATCATGCTCTATAAATGATATTTGACAAAGATTTATAAAAACATCATTTGTCAATACCTTACAATAATATAAGAAATGATTTAAATACTTAACTACCCCTATGAAGATTACATGTGGATCTTTAGTTAAACTAAGTTCTCAACCCAAAGGGGAGAACCTATTTATTAAACCATTTACATTTTGAGTTAAACCCACTTTCTCATGAAAATACCCTAGCATTAAATTAAAATATCTAATTAATAAAGTTCTCAACCCAATTTTTTAGAAAGTGGAAAACAAATTAAATAAACATTTATATCTTTTAAAGAGAAAATCATCGATCCAAAAATAGAAGATGCTTAAAAAAAGTACTCTTCACTATCCGCAAATTGGGGAAAGTTTCCATTGCACTGGCTTCGAACTCGGCCTTCTGCTTTTGATCTTCAAGAGCTCAAATTAGAATCTCTTAGTCTTTTGATCTTCATGGCATTGATCAAGGTAGGCACTTTGGTTTTCATTCCTCAATTCATTTTTTTGCTTCTCATTCTCTGCATATTGAAGGCACAATGTCCTTTTGATCATTTGATTGTTGGCATTGTATGAATGTTGTACATCTTGCCTATCTTAGCATCATGCTCCTTTTTTTATCTTTCTCAGCCTATGAACTATTAATTTGTTGTTACCACTATGTTTGGTTCCTTTAAAATGGTGAAGCCCGTACATTATTTGAGTTAGGGCATCATTTCTTTGTATCACCACTACCATTGAGAGCCCGTGAACTATTGACGACTTTTGTGTGTTGCATCTCATCATGCGAGTTGTTTAGATTTACTATTTTGGAGAGGCTCGATGACCTAGGGTATAAAATTTTACTATTGTTTTTACCATGCACTAATTTGACTTGAGGCATTGTTGCTTCTATTTTCCTCCTGACTCATGATGCATAGGCCTTACTGGTAGCACATGTTTAACATTTTTTTCTTACTGTATTCGTTGCTGGTTAAATGTTAGCCCAAGAGCAATGTGTCAGGGAGTTGTATTTGTTGTTAAATATTGTTGTTTAATTTTAGATGCACTATTTAGGGCCGTATACTAGCACGACAACTTCATATGAGTTCACTGTTCATTATTACTAGCGCCATTCATTTTCTATTGCACCTCTTATGGAACCCGTGATCTTATCCTAAAACTGATATCATAGATGTTTGCCCTTAGCTGGTCATGTTTTTATAAGATGGGTACCATCATAATGGCTTTAAACCATTGATGTACCATGAGCTAGGGCATCAATTTTTTTACTGGTTTAATTTCTTTGTCCAGGTTGACTCTTTGCACATTTGATCACTATATTTGATGTCGTGTCTTTTCATTCACGACCCTAGGGCATCATTGATTTTTTTTACTCTGTGTCTATGAGGGAACACTACTTGCTAGATCATTTAATTTCTAGCATCATTGATTATATTGAAGTCGTGGGCCTACTATAGGAGCATAGCATGATGCTTATGTGTTCACTGATTTATGTATCTTGTATATCTTGTATCTCTTTTGACAGGGTGCAGCCTGTGAATTTGTTGGGGCACCAAGTATTTTTTGTTTGATCTTATTTGTGTATTGATCTTACCATGCCTTGAGCTATTCCTTTGAAACTTGTTGCTTATTAGATACTCATTATTAAATTTTAGAGCCCGAGCTTTAAATATTGGCATCATTGATTGCTTTGTTGTATGTTGACATGCAGTAATAAACCGTGAACCACTTTTTTAATTCATTTGCTAATGCTTACCCATGATGATTTTTGGGATTAGGGCATCATATATTTGTTGATCTTTTTACTATTCTCAGCTATCCCTATGGTGGGAGCTTGGTGTTCATTTGAACCCAATGGCTCATGACCTTCTTAGAACTAATGTTATTGATGCTATGCTCTATTTGGTGTTTACTCATGGTGTCATTGTGTATGATCACTATTTAGTTTTGAGGACCCATGAGCTTTGCATGCTCTCATTCTCTGCATGTTGAAGGCACTGTGTTCCTTCCTTGTAGATTTAATGGTACTGGTTCATGTTCATTGGTATGAGATCTTGATGTTCTATTTGCTACTATCACACCATATTGACATGGCATCTATCGATCTTCATTTGATAGCATGTTGTCTCAGTGATATTCATTGTGACCCATTTGATAACACATTGTTTGGTGTTTATGGCTCATTGTTTTGACTGCATACTTTTACTCATTGTTCCACATGATGATATGCCATTCTTAAGAGGCATCGTGCCATTATTTCACCAACTGTGGCCTCTTTTACTTAGCTTACAATGAAGATTAAAACACACTCCATGCCATTAATATGTATAAATGATGCAAATTTGTACATGTATCTTTTGTCTTGATCTCTATTTTGTACTTCCATGCTTTCTTCTGCTTTCATGATTTGATGACTGCTCCATGGATACTGCTTCATCTAGTTGCTCCTCTCACTACTTCTGGGTCAGTAATGGTGATCATGGGTTAGTGATGGCGACCATACTCCCCCTGGAACCCAAACACTCTGATTTCTCAAAAGGTGCTGGCGGAGTCCTTAGAGAAACATCCGCTGATCCCTGGTCGGCATCATTTATGGTTGAGACTAGGACGGTATCTGATCATCTTCGAGCCCCCAACTTTCATTCTTGATTAATGAAAACATCCTTAGTAAATGCTTTCGTAGTGGTTCGTCTTCCATAAATCCAAGAAGTATATGGCTGACTATGTATATGCATGACTATAGATGGGGTAAGTCATAGGATATCATGAATTTCTTAGATCCATTGGATCTAACCCCATCTCTCTCTTTTCTCTGCAGGTTTTGGATCACAGGAGCACACTGGACTAAAACTGGATCAACCCTTCATTATTCCAGGCAATTTCTAGTACCCTTGTATTTTATGTTCATTTGCTTTATGTATGTATGTACTCATTTATACCTTCTTGAAAGCTGGCTATTCGCACGGCATGTGTGAGCCCAGATGAATAATCTTTCAATTCTTTCTTTTGTATAGTTCATACAAGACATTTGGCATATATATACATGTAATCTCTAGATGCAGAAATTTATTTTCCTTTATATGTATATTTTATTAAATGAACACAAATTTAAATAAGATCATCTAATAATGCAAACTAGGTTACTATATCCTCATCTAGTAATTAGGTGACCAATCCAAAAATGATTAAAAATATGGTCACAGTGACCTTAGAGTTGACTCATGTGATGACACTTTCCTAATTTTATTCTAGGTTTCCTACATATGGTTGTTTCCTCTAGGTTATTATGTGTACCTTTGAGTTATGAGTTGTACCCTTGAGATAGGAGCTTCTAGGATTCTTTCTTAGTTTACTTGATTGATTGGTATTTTTATTCAAGTGGAATTTGATGTTATCTCCTCATCACGGTGGGAGTGGAACCATAGGTTTCCATAAGGTCAGGAGGTAATGATTATTTTACCATTTGAGACTTTGAAATCCTTGTTCCAGTGATGGATGATCTTGGTTGAAGTTACTTCCTTTCCTATCTTCTTGGAGACTTATTCTTGTTCTTGTACCTTCTCTATGTGTACTTTATATTTTATTGTAACTACATATCCTAAGACATGTGCAGTGGATGTTGATGATTATGTATACTCTATTATTTAGATGTAATTATGATGTAATATGTAATTTATAGATGTAACTGTATTTCATAGTTTCTACATCAAGGAACCCTTGAGATGTGTAATCTATTATGGAGATTATGTGTTATGCTATGGACTTGTGGACTTTATGTTTTACTTCTACTTTTTTTTCACTATTATTTGTAAACATTTAAAAAATAAAATTATTCTGCAAACTTAGTAACATGTTTTGGGTTAATATCTCTTGGGTTCCCTAGCGGGGCATTACACTTGGTATCAAAACCCATATTTCAAACAATGGGATCTCTAGGAATTTTGTGCGTCCATTAGTTGTCTACTAGTCAAAAACTTGAAAACAAAACTTAGACATATGAAACTCTTGTATTTTAGACCATTGTTTTCTTTTCACAATCTTATCATGTCTTATTTATTTCATCCTTCTTGTTGTATGTTGTGGGAAGATGGTCACCGAGACTAGATCTAGAGTTAGAGGCCAAAGTGGAGGCCGTAGTAGGGGACGTGGAAGAAGTAGACTTCCTAGACCTCCTATTAGTCAGAGATTTGAGGAGAGAAGAGAAGAGGATGGTGGAGAACACCATGGGGATTTGGGAGAACTTAATGCTATGTGGATTCTCTAGACTATTTTAGAGTGCCTACCTGTGCAAAACAAGGCTGATCAAGAAGTATCACATCATTTTGATAATGAGGAGGGATAGAGATCTAGGAGTCCAAAAAGGAGTGATATTACCCTCAATCAAGGAGTCATAAAGGCCAATTAGATGAGAGACCTACTGAGATCATGACCACCTTCTTTTAATGGTCTTGGCACCAATTTTGAGGCAGAGACTTGGCTCATTGCTTTGGATCATTGTTTCACCATGAAAGAGTTTGACACCAATGTTAAGGAAAGATGTGTCATAAGAGCCTTGAGAGTTTTGCAGCTTCATGGTGGAAAATTGAGGAGCATAAACTTCAACTTACTATGGTGACTATCACTTGGGAGCTTTTCCTTGAAAACTTATGTGAGCATTTTCTATCTAATCAATGGCAGTAGTAGCGCGTAGATGAGTTCCATAATTTGCGACAGATGTCCATGTCCATTCAGGAGTATGAGTGATGTTTCTTTAAGCTCAGACCTTATGTAGGATTCGATGATCAGTCACCACTCATGTTACAACATTTCATCAAAGGACTCAATGGCCGCATTATCTGAGGGGTTAATCTTTTCAAACCCAAGACCCTCAACAAAGTCATTATTAAGGCTACTTTGGTAGAGGAGAACTTGGCTCGAGGTCATGGTGGGAATGTTGGTGTTCAGGATAGTGGTCCTCCTATAGGTCCTAAGGGTAGTCAGTCTCTAGGAGAAAATAACTCTAGGAATCCTTCTACCTTCTTGAAAGGTAATCAATATTAGTAGAATAAGAAGTTCTTTATTGGTAGCGGTAGTGGTTCTCAATCAAGGACCATCAAAACTAGCAGTGTAATATGTGCAATCAAAATGATCAGCCAACTCAGAGTTTAGGTCAGGATCTTAGTGGAGGTAATTTCCAGCAATCTAGTGCAACTTCAGCTGGGAGAGGTGTTAGTAGAGGGGGTTGTTACTCTTGTGGGTAGCATGGCCACATTGTTGTCAATTTCCCTCATCGATCAGTGTAGTTTTCAAGACAAAGGCATATAGCTTATGAGCCTACAGTCGGGGATGCTAGTAGATTTTATAAGGTGTTTTTAGTTGGGAATGATCCACGGAGTTCATCCCATGGAGTAGGGAAGGGTCCAATGGGATCCGCAAATTGAATCTTTTATGACTTAGTAGGATGCATCAAGATTACGCTATTTGTATCCCTATTTGTTTGTAGGCTTCCAGGAGTAAGCCTAATTCTAGGAGGGAGAATTTAGTTCCCACCCATGGTTTTATTTTCAGTTTTACATTGCCAAACTCTTTTAGGCCACTTTTATGTATGTGTTGATATCTCAGTTATTATATGGTTTTGGATGTATGACATTACATGGTGATTTTGATAAATGAATAATTATGGTTGTTATATCTATGCAGTTAGATGATGTTAGTTATTTTAATGATGATGATTTACATGTTTTGAATAATGCTTACGAATATGGTTATACTTACCCCATATTTTCATCTATATGGTTATCATGTATGTCTTTTACTTTCATTTTTGACATGTTTGATATGATTGAGGGACATAGTCATAGTTACATGCTTGCGGGATCCACACAATGTCTTGATCCCCACCATTGCTTGTTATGTGTGTGTGTGTGTACATGTTGGTCTTTTATGCAAGTTTGCAGGTACCAAGCATCGACTTCCCTGAATTGTCAAGATGAGCATTCCTAATCACAAGTCTCAATGGTAAAAGAGGGGAGATAATGTTCAAATCCAAATCCCAACCTAAAATATTCTATTGTCCTAAAATAGTGGACAAGATTCTAATATTTTACCCTTCACGAATATGTCCAGGTGGTGTGAGTTTATAGTCCCTTCCTTGAGTGTGGTTATGGTTCTTTAAGTTTAGTTGATTTTTGGTTGATTGATATGATTGCTATAAATAGATAATTTATTTAGATTAATTATGTGATTTAAATAAGTTAGATCTTGTTATTTTTAGCTATTTAAATATGGGAGTATTTAATTAATAGAAATTAATTAGATGCATTTATTAAAATTAATGAATTTAATTAAAAGGCTTATTGTGGAAATAAAGGTAAAATTAATTAAATACATTCACTTTGGATTTAATTATTTATAAATTCAACTTTTCGAATAAAAGGTATTTATTAATTGTAAAATTAAATAACACGTGAAAAATAGCAATAGACTAAATGTTATTATTTAATTTAATTTGAATGCAATTAAGTTGCATCAAATTGAAATAAATAAAATGAAAAGAATTGGTCAATTTTGAGTTAAGTGGATTAACATAAACAAATTAGAAAATAGACTTGAGTTCAAAATTGTAATTGGAGGAATTAAGGGATTGATGGAAAAAGGGTTGTGAATGGAGTTGAGCTCCAAACTTTGCATGTGGAATTCAATTTCCTATATTCTCAACACATAGGTTTGGAAAATTTTGGGTGAAGTGATTCAATTTGGAGGAAATTTCTGAGAGCTTGGATTGTCTTTGTTTTCTGGTTATCATCAAATTTATTTATTTGGTTTTTGAGGTAGGGTTTAGAAACCCTTGTGATTGTATTCTCTATAATTTTGGAATGAGTGTATTCTTCATATCTATCAAATCTGAGTGATTTAGTTGTTTATAATTCTCTTCCATGTTTGAATTATGGAAAAATGGTTGTAGGAAAATGAGTGTATTTGTGCATGCAATTCTTGTTTTAATTTTTGCTTGAATTCAATTTGGGTTTTGAATTTATGAAATTATAAGAAATTAGAATATTGATTATTGAATTATTTGTGAAGAAAATTCTTATTTGGAAACCCTATGTTCAATTTTTCATGATCAAAATTTTAGGAAACAATACATATCTGGTATAGGGTTGGAAAGGAGTTTTCAATTAAAACCCTAGAAAACAATTTGGAAAAATACCCAGAAAGATTTGTGCATCTTAGGTTTTCAATTTGACTATTTTTTTAAAAAAAAATTAAAAGGGGAATATGCTTATTCAATTCTTATTTGATCAAAATTTGCATTCTGTGATAAAAAAAAATGGTTATGTGTGTGTGTTGTATATATACACACATATAATATATTCTTCCCTTTGTGTTTGAAAATTCTTCTTTTAAAAAAAAATATAGCTCTTTGTTTTTGGCACAATGAATTACTGGCCCCTTTTTAAAAAAATAATTTATTAAAAAAATTAAAAAAATTAAATATATTATTAGGGGAGGCAGGGCCTTTCCCCCCCCACTGTCTGACAGCTCTAAGAGCTCTCAGTTACAACCCAAAGGCTGTCATCAGTTGTCCCTTAGGGACTGTCGCACGGTAGCCCCGAGGCTGTCATTGGCAGTCCTTAGGGACTATTGTACGACAGTCGTGGGAGGGACCAATGGGTCCCCCCAAATTTATTTGTGGTTTGCATTTTTTTTTAAATTAAATTTTTTAATTTATTAAATATTAATATTTTAAAAATATATAAAAAAAGTAATAAATATTAAATAATAATATATTAAATTAGAATATTATATAAATATTTAAAATGATAAAGTAAATATGATATAAGGAATGTTATTATTTAATTCGATTACATTGATTATTTAAGTAATTTATTTTTTGTAAGCCCTTTTATGGCATGTTATTTTTGACAACGTATTTGATTATTATAATTGGGTAATTTAATTTGTTTTTGTTTTAGACTATGAAATTATAGTGTGTTAATAATTTTAATTCCTAAATTCAATTTATTTTGTTAATGTAATAAATTGATTTGTTAGGGTTAGAATTTAATTGATTAAATGTAATTATAGTTTGTTAGTGATTATTAAGTAAATTAATTTTGTGATGGAATTTTACAAATTAGTTTATTGTATTATATTCTATTGTTTGTCTATTCTTTTTCCTTTTGTGTTTGGGATTACTGATACCGCATAGACTCACTAGGGGCCGGGGTCCAAAGAGACTACCAGGTTACCTTAGAGTTGACTCATGTGATGACACTTCCCTGATTTCCTTCTAGGTTTCCTACATGTGTTGGTTGCCTCTAGGCTATTATGTGTACCTTTGAGTTATGAGTTGTACCCTTGAGATAGGAGCTTCTAGGATCCTTGCTTAGTTTACCTGATTGATTGGTATTTTTATCCAAGTGAGATTTGATGTTATCTCCTCAACAGAGTGGGAGTGGAACCACAGGTTTCCATGAGGTCAGGAGGTAGTTATTCTTTTACCATTTGAGACTCTGACACCCTTGTTCGAGTGTTGGATTATCCTTATTGCAGTTACTTCCTTTCCTATCTTCTTGGAGACTTATTCATGTTCTTTTACCTTCTTTATTTGTACTATATTTTATTGTAACTACATACCCTACAACATGTGCATTGAATGTTGATGATTATGTATACTTTATTATTCATATGTAATTATGATGTAATATGTAATTTATAGATGTAATTGTATTTCATAGTTTCTACGTCAAGGAACCCTTGAGATGTGTAATCTATTATGGAGATTATGTTTTATGTGATGGACTTATGGACTTTATGTTTTACTTCCACTTATTTTTACATTATTATTTGTAAACATTTTTTAAAATAATTTTTTTTTTTGCAAACTTAGTAACATGTTTTGGGTTAATATCTCATGGGTTCCCTGGAGGGGCATTATAGGTTTTACTTTATTATACCTCTATCTCTTCTATTTATTGAGTTGTTCAAAATACTTCTTTGGTTTCTCGTATAGAACGCGATTATTATCATGTACATTTTGAAAGGAATCGATGCAGAGGAAGGACCCTTATAAGGACATCAACTCACAAATAGCAAAGTGCTTGATCTTCAACTCCAACATAGTTTGACTCACAAGATTCCCAGTAGGCTCTTGACCTAGGACTCAGTTTAGGATATTTCATATCATTTCAACATAGACATCACCAAAAAATTTTATCAATTTTCATTGTATCAAATGAGAGATATGAAATTTTTTGTGTTGTTTAAAGCCCTAGGCAAGGTTTAAGGTAGTTTTCACCAAAAATGCCATAACTTTTGAACTATTGGATGATAATTGATGAAGCCAAAAGAAAAATAAATTAGAATCATGTGGAAACCAAGTGTATCATCTTAAAATGGAAGCACTTCCATGACAAGAGAATTTAGCCCTCTGAGTAAGTGGTTTGGGGTCATGTCAAGGACCTTGATTGGGTCTTTGCATAACTTTCTTTGAGAAACTAAAGATTTTGACTTTCTGGGTCAAGTTCGACCTCAACCCTGACCTAGGTCAAAGTCAACCTTGACTCTGACCTAGGTCAAAGTTGACCTCAACTCAGACCTAGGGCAGAGTCAACCTTGACCCTGACCCCAGGTCCAAATTTCAAATTCTGGGAGTTTTGGGACGTCGGGCTTTGGAAAGTTTTATTTTCCTACTTTCGGGTCGGTTGTTTTGGGTTTCGGAATGGTAAACTCTTAAATTGCATTTAATCTAGGTCCATTTATAGGGGTTAAGTTTAATTGGGATTTAATTCTCCAATGTCGGCCTTCTCTAGAAGTTTGTGCCCTATAACACTATAAAAGGAAGCCTTGCTCTCTCATTTTCACATCCATCATTCATCAAGAGCTCTCAAGAAGATCAAGAAAGAATTATCAATCAAGGAAACATTCAAGCCATTATCACTCATTCAAGCATTCAAGTTCTCCATTTAAGATCAAGGATTCAAGAATTCAAGCCTTTGAAGGGATTTGGTTCAAAGCACTCAAGATTCATCATTCAAGCCCTAAATCTATCCATCATTGTGGTGTGATCTTCCTTCAAGATCCTTTGTTCATCTTCAAGATCTATTCATTCTTCCCTCAAGGTGGATTTCAAGCATACAATCATGGAGGGTTTGATTTACATTTGTTAATGTTATGTTCAAGCTTTCATATCAACATACTTGTTTACATTTGAAATACAATTGAATATCTATTGAATATCATAGCTTCATTGTTAGATATAGTTCTACTACTTGCTAGCATTCTCTATTTCAATTCCATTATTAAGGTTGATTCAAAACCATGGTTTGACTAAGGTGAACCCCTCATCCAAAAAAAAAAACCATTTTTCTTGTAGGTACAGGTATAGGATAGTGAATTGAAGTTCAGATCTGGGTACCCTTTTCGATGAAATTTCAGGATCCGCGAACAAAATTTTCGTTGGAGCTGTTTCAGGTCAAGGATGGCCTTTAGTGAGGGGTAAGATTGTGCCCTGCTATCTGGGTCAAAGTTGACCTAACCTTAGAAAGACAAAAATTTTCTAGGTTTTCTCTATCTCGGTATTTCCAGTCCGAAGCAAGTTGCAGAATCTCCCAAAATTGTACACAGACATCAGAAAATAGTGATTTTTGCATCAGCCTCTTTTCAAGTTAAGTATTCCTGTTTTATTTAATTTATATGTCCATAACATTTTCCATCACATATATTTCACACCCTATCTATTCACATTCATCCCCATCCATATTCAACCCCATTCATAGTGGTGAACCCATTTTACCATTATTCGTTTTGGTGAACCCGACAAACTTACCCTCTATCTTTTGTGGATTTAGATGCCCTATTGTATTAGGTCTTTTCTTTTCTTGCATCAAGATTAGATTTCTTTTATGCTCTTAAAATTCAAAAATATAAAAAAAAATCTATATATTCAAAAAATCCAAAAATATTTCTTGCATTTTATTTACTTGCCTATGCTTTTGTAAAATTGACTGATACTAGTCTTCCTACTTTCAAAACTTTCATTATAGATTCATGTGGTAGACTTATTACACTTTTGGATTATGTGAAGAATTGGGTAGATGATACACCATCTCCTAATCTTGCTAACCCTATATTCCTAATTTGATTCCTAATCTTCCTATTCCTAATCCGATGCCTAAATCTCCATCTGCTATCCCTAGTTATTCCTGTACTTTTGATGGGATTCAAGCTATAGTTCAGGATGCAAATGTCCAAGATTTCTTTGATTTACCTTCTTCGATTCATGATGATATTAAAGGAAAGGGTAAAGAAAATTCTTCAAAACCTATTATCACACCTTATACAACCTTTACTCATGAGCATGATAAACAATCACCTCCTGTAGAAGCTTTACATAATATATACACTACAGGATTCAATATGATGACTAAGTGAGGTTATAGAGGTTTAGGGATAGGATTTAATGAGCATGGTATCAAGTATCTAGTTCATATACCCCCTAAAAAGGATGTGCATGGTGTTGTTTATTCACAATCTCAAATCAAGGTAGGTGATGTTGATCATAGTCCTCTTCATGTTCTTCTCCCTACACCTACCATAGATAACACTGATATTCATCAGGATGTAGCTAAGAAGGTGTATGTTGAATTAATAAATTCCAAGAAAGGAATCTTTAAACCTATGCCAAAAGATGCTTTAACCAAGTATAAATGTCCTTTTCATTGTAGTAATACGCATTTACTTGTTGATTGTAAGCATTTCAAGATATATGTTAGGAAAGAGCTGCTTTAGGAATTATAAGTCATTCTCATGTAGTTTTACAATTCCTTCATAATTTTGATATAGGGGATACCCCTCATTCTGATATAATATATATTTCTTCTCCTCTTGTCTCTGGACTAGGGGGCAAGAGGTGTATTTTCATCCAGTCTCCTAGGATCCATTAGGATTTTAGCATATATTGTGTCTTGAGCTTAATTGGTATTCTTTATTTTTCCTCTCTCTACGGTTTTTTATTATGTTTATAATCATCCATAGATTCTCTATTCGAGATATCTTTTCTAAGGTATCCTTTTCTTTTCATCCCTGGGGGGCAAGTTTCTTCTTTCTTTCTCTTTGTCTAGGGATCTACTTTCCTTAGCTTACTGGCATTTGTTTATATTACAATATTATTTCATTATACTGACCGAGGTTTTATCTATGGCTACCCTCTTATATGAGAGGTTGTTGTCTTAGGTCATCACCTCTTCTCTATTTTTCAAATCATGTTCAATATAAACTCTTACCCTTGCTTTGGTGTTAGAGTTGTTTCTCTCATTTCAAAGATTCCTCTTCCTCTTCATTGCAGGGGGTAAGATGATTGAATCTTTGTTCCTGCTTGATTTTTGAAAGATGATATTTTATCTAAAAGCACTCCTCTGTGGTGGGGGTCTTGTTGATAAGATCTCTTTTGTTGAGGATCCTTTTTTCCATAAGTGACATATCCTTTTCACTATTATCTATACTCTTGGATGTAGGGGTCAATACCCTTCGCTAAGAATGTAGTGTACATTGTTTTTAAACAAGATATCTCCTTACATTGTGAAGTAGGTATCCTCTTCCTCTTCCTTATCATGTCTAGTAGACAGCCACAATAAGGAGGGGGGCATATATAGGGTCTCCCTTATACTATATTTTTTTATTTATATGCTAAATCCTTTGAAGGTAATGCACATAACTTGCTAAATCCTGAAGGGACACGCATTTTTCAATTTTCAAGTATGCTAAATCCTTTGAAGGTAACACACATAAGTTGCTAAATCCTGAAGGGACGCGCATTTTTCAATTTTCAAGTATGTTAAATCCTCTTAAGGTAATGCACATAAGTTGCTAAATCCTGAAGAGACACGCATTTTTCAATTTTCAAGTATGCTAAATCTTCTGAAGGTAACGCACATAAGTTGCTAAACCCTAAAGGGACACACATTTTTTAATTTTCAATATGCTAAATCTTTCGAAGGTAACGCACATAAGTTACTAAATCCTAAGGAGACACACATTTCATATTCATAGTGATACAAGAAAGTGGATCTATGGGTATTCCAGAAGCCGTTAGAAGATGCATTACAATTTCAAAGTGCAATTTATGGGTGAACTATCAGGTTTGGCCACCTGTTTAGCTCTCCCTCTTTGGTGATTCATGGTAAGGTGGGCATCTTACTGGGTGAGGTAATCACTTTCTCTTTTCTCTCTTTTCACTTTCATGCTAGTAGGATTGGATCATGAAGCTATGTTATTTATAGTGTTGCTCTTTTCTTCCTTATATAATCATTTATGCTTTTATGATAGCTTTCTGAATATGATATTAGTATAGGAAATATTTCTTAGCAAGGTTTCCTCTACTAGTTGATTTAGGTTTGTACTAACCCCTCTTTTTATGTTTTCGCACCCTCGTGCATGTGTGTGAGTTAGAATCCTTAGCCTGGGGGCTTGTGTCCTTAAGCTAAGTGTTATTTTATCTTATTGTGAATCCACTTGGATCTCTTCCTTCTTCTCCTTTACCAAGAGTTTGCATTGAATCCATACTCTTATGAAAGTTGGGGCTTAATGTATCATCTTAAAATGGAAGCAATTCTATGATAAGAGTGTTTAGCCCTTTGATTAAGTGGTTTGGGGTCATTTCAAGTGCCTTGATTGGGTCTTTGCATAGATCTGGTTGTTTCCCCCTATTTTGCTTCTCTCTCCCTGTTTCCATCCTCTTTCTGATAACTTTCTCTGAGAAATTGAAGATTTTGACTTTTTGGGTCAAAGATGACTTGATGGGTCAAGGTCGACCTTGACCCTGACCTAGGTCACAATCGACTTGACTCTAACCTAGGGAAGAGTCAACCTTGACCCTGACCCCAGGTCCAAATTTCAAATTTTGGGAGTTTCAGGATGTCGAGCTTCAAAAAGTTTTATTTTCTTGCTTCCGGGTTGACTGTTTCGAATTTCAGAATGGTAAACTCTTAAATTGAATTTAATCTAGGTCCATTTCTAGGGGTTAAGGTTAATTGGGATTTAATTCTCCAATGTCGGCTAGGTGTGTGAATTTTGTACCTAGTTGTAGACACAACACTTCAGTAAAATATTAGAGGTTAGCAAAAACTAAAATTTGCAAGTAATTGAAACTATGCTAACCAGGCAATTTACTACCTTCTAGTAGGTGTGAGTATGATGTTCTCAGATTGAAATCAAGATCAGTGACAATGCAACACCTAAATGAAGGATTTGAATGCAAAGAATGGAAAACTGTATGAATGCAGATTAATCTATATTTTTGTATTTTCTATTAAATAAGAATGAGAAACTTAATAAATCTAAGCTACAAATGAAATTGAGATTGAATGTAGATTTAATCTAAGAATGCTATGGATGAATATGAAAACTATGATATGAAACTATGCAAAAGCTATGATCAGCTATGAAAGATTTCACAAATCGCCTGTCGCAAGTGCTCAATCCTTCAATCACCAATTCGCCAGAGTAATTGTGCAAATTCGAGTGTTGATAATTATGAAGAGCTGAGCCTTGATTTTATAGAAATCTAGGGCTTGAGGATGCAAGAGAAAAGCCATAAATCACTCTTGATAAACTCAGGTTGATTTTTGAGTTAACAAGAAATCAGGAATAATTAATTCATAAAATCATGCAAAAGCAGTTTTTATCTCAAAATAGAGCTTTAGTTCTCTTTTTCAACTCATCATCAGATGTTGAGTTTAGAAAGTTAACAAATTGAAATTGAACGTTGATTTAAAGTTGTTTGCCTTTTTGATTGTGCATGATTTAATTATAAATTAATTAAAAATAAAGTGATTTATTCTCAACTTAACTGATTTTTGAATTAAAATAATTGATTTATGGGTTAATCAATTATTAAATCAAACTTTATTCAAAAACTATATTATTAAATATTGACAATTGACTTTAATTAATTAAATAGGAATTTAATCAATTAGTCATAAGATTTTTGATTTATTGTCAGAATTAAACAATACAATTTAGGAATAAATATAATTAAATGTAATTAAATAACTAAGTGGCAATATTAAATATGATTAATTAAATATTCAGAATATTCAATTAATCAAACTTTAGGATAAATATGATTTATTGCCAAATAATTATTAAATCAAAGATAATTAAGATAAATTAGAAATATTTCCCCGATGCAGAATTTAGGATAATCAATTAAATTCGATAATGTACAGATGTGCCTTAGGTTAGGACTTTTGTATCGATTTCATTTGATTTGAAGATGTAGGAGGTTAATGAACCTATAGCCCATTTTTGGGGTATTACATTTTGTCCCTCTTTGAATTACTGTGCAAAGCGCAGTGGTTCAAAGTTAGTCTGTGTATGATAAAGATGTTTGAGATTGAAACTGATTTGAAAGATGAACTGATTTCGAGACAGAAACCAATTGAAATATTTGAAGATGTTAGGTCCTGAATGACCAAAGATAATGTTAACTATAATAGCAATGAACTGATGATTATGAAAAAGTGCCAAAATGCCAGATTCTAAACCTTATGATTGCGAAGAATTGAGTGACCGATTCTAGACCTGATTGTCCTTGTATGAATCACACATCCTGAACCCATCAGTTATAAAGAACCAAAGAAATAACACTAATGAACCGATGGTTATGAGAAGCTAATACAGTTTACAAGATAGATCAGGATACCAGATTGATATGGATCTCGATGAATTTGATATGCCCCAAGCGATGGTAGATTTGCCTCAAGCGATGAGGACTTTTAGATGAATCAACAACTAGATGAGATTTATAGACTTGCATGATGTGCAATACCATGCCCCCTTCGGGATTAAAATTGAAATCTGATAAGAAAAGTCAGTGTTATAGTTTAGAAGCATGTTAATTGATTTGAGAAGTGTTTATACACATTCGAGCATGCGTTCTGCATCGTTTAGAGGTCCTGGTGACCAAGTTTGGCTAGGTTAAACCATGAGTTGACCATAGTTGACCAAGTTGAAATTTTGATAGTTTGATGTAAGATAATCAATTAAGTTGAATTCTAGATTTTTGTGATGATTAAAGGTCGATTATGCAAGTAGTTATTAATATGAATGATTTTAGATTTCAATTTTGATCCTGAAAAAAGATTCTACTTGCTGTTTCATTGGAGGAACCTTCATACAATGCTCAATCTTTGTGTCATGTTTAGCATTTTTGGTTTTGAAGAATCATTTAAGTGTTCAAGCAATTTGTGAGATCATGTAAAGTGAAAAATGAAATGTGACATGCAAAATGAAATGCAAACCTAAGACCTAGGACCTAGTCACTGATCATGTGTTGATTTGTTGTCATCATTGAACTTTTAGGTAACTGGATAAATCAATACAATGCCCACTAGTTATGAAACCATAGACATGAATATCGATTTGTATGCGTGGGAATCAATACAACACCCACTGGTTAGGCAACCATGGACATATGAATATTGATTTTATTTTGGGAATGTCGGATTAGATATAAGCACCAAAGCATAAATGCCAGGATGACCTGAATATCATGTCCATTTTGATATAGCAATTTGTATAAGCATCAAAACATAAATGTCGTAATGACCTGAATATGCCTTGCATTCAAACACATCAAACAATCAAGAGATGATTCTAAATCCAATGTGAATTACTCATAGTGACCCTTTATCATTCACATCCTTAGGCAAGACCGTGTTTCATACTAGGAGAAAGAACTCACTCAAAAAGATAATAGTTAGATCAAACTTCCTTGAATTTTCTGGGTATCAATGGTCAAGGTACTCATGGCCATCCAATTCGAGATAGAGGCTCTTATAGACAGACACCATTTCAATCCATAATTTCCAAAGTTGTTAGATTTTCACATACAAGCAGAAGACAAAGAAAAGATTATGCCCCCAGTCATCACTTTCTAAATCTTGTAAAGGACATCATCGAAGAGCTCAAAGTGACACAATATGGAAAAATCTCAATGTGAATCAATAAGCATACAAGGAGATAAAAGCATGAAGAAGCATAGATTGTTTTCAGTTTGTGTTTGATTGCATTGTTGTAGATGCCAAATCCTTTCTAGAGAGGAGATTGACTGACTCACTCGAATGAAGCTTCAAAGGACTTTGACTGGATATGACTCATCTAAGATGTACTGGAGGCCATAGGATATGACATTAATTGCCCCCAAGTGTTAAGCATTGGTAGGATATAAATGCTTGAGCTGACTGGTGTACAGATTGACTTATTGAAAATAGGAAAGTAGAAACAAACTAGGAGATATGTACAAACTAAAGCAGGACTGAAAGCTGGGAAAGACCAAGATTGCACTAATAGATGGAGCATTTTGAAATAAGTGGTGCCTGTTTGTTGGGTTTTCACCATCTTGGTAGAGATTCTATTTTTGCTACCAAGGCACCTATTTCCAGGTTTTCACCAAGGCACTTTTTCTTTTTCTTCTTTTTTTTCTTTTTTCATTTTTCCAATTTTTTTTTTTGATATTTTTTTATTTTTTTTGTGAATCATCAAGGCACCTATTGCTTGGTTTTCACCAAGATGTTCATTTTTTCAAGAATTTTTTAGATTTTTAAGATTTTTTCAGGACATTTTTTCAGATGGAGAACATTGATTGGTTCTCAGAGCTATTCTCCTTCAGTCATTGAGAGTTGATAGGCACCAGAGCCAAAAGTAGTAGTGATAACAAAGGGACCCAGCCAGTTGGGTTCAAACTTCCCCTTGCGTTCTCGATGTGATTGATTTTTAGGATTCTTTCTCAAGACTAGATCACCAACCTAAAATTCTCTGTGTCTGACTTTCTTGTTGTAGCCTCTAGACATTATTTTCTAATACACTCTGAGATGATCATATGCTACTTGTCTGCGCTCATCTAGTAGTACAAGTTCTTGCAACCTAGACACTTTTTAGTCATCATTAGTTACTAGACCATGCATTCTGATTCTTAGTGATGTGATTTCAACCTCAATAGGCAATACCACTTCAAACCCATAAACTTAAGCAAAAGGTGTAGCCCCAGTGGGCATTCTGATACTTATTATGTAGGCCCAGAGAGCTGCATTGATCATGAGATGCCAGTCTCTTCCTATCTTATTAACTGTACGGTGCAAGATTTTCAATAGACTCTTGTTAGAAGCCTCTTCTTGTCCATTCCCTTGAGGATAGTAGATAGATGACCAATGCTATGTAGTCTTGAATTTAGCACATAAATCATCTAGGTCTTTGTTTTTGAATTATCCTCCATTATCTATGATTATAGAATGTGGAATACCATACCAACATATGATGTAGTTCAAAATGAACATAGAAATTTGCTTTTCAGTTGCTTGAGTCAGAGGGACTGCTTCTACCCATTTTGTAAAATAGTTTGTAGCTGTTATAATATGGGTATGTCCATTAAAAGAATGAGGATGTATGGCTCGTATAAGATCAAATGCCCATTGTTGAAAAGGCCATTGTGTAGTAAAGGGAATAACATCTCTCCCTGGTGCATGAATCAAGATCCCATGTACTTGACACTTTTGACAATTCTTTGCATACTTGATAACCTCTTTTTCCATTTCAAACTCCCAAGAAAGATCATATCATGCAATCCCAATATCCAGCAAGGTGGATAACAAGAGGGATTAGCAAGTTGGTGGAAGAGATGGAAGACAAGAGAATGAAGGAGAATGAAGGGAAGAAATCCTCAAGGGAAAACTCCTCAAGAATACCCAAGCTAGGGAAAAATTGTCGTGTAAAGCACATTTGGACAAGCAATGAAAGGCTAGCATAGGATAAGTCACAAAATCATAATGCAAGAGTAGGAAAGGATGCAGTCCAAAGGAGTAAACATGTCAAGAGGTTTCATAGCACCATTTTTTACTCTTTCTCTTTTTTTATTTATTTATTAGATCAAGACCGAAGGTGAAAAGGATAGCAAAAGGCTAGAATGAATGGAGGAAAATAAATATGAAGGCTAAACATGAATGGAATGAAAGTAAGATCATCATAAGATAGCTCACAAAATAACCAAATGTTTGTGTATAGGTCAACATTGTCAAGATCAAAGAGAGAAGATGGAATGGATGAAATATGTAGAAGAATTACGCATGATGCCTGATTGCCAGGTTTTCATCATGGTACTTATCCAAGGTGCCACACGGGAATGGTTTTCACCATGGGATGAATTTATTTCTCTTTACTTTTGCTACCAAGACACTTGTTTCCAGGTTTCCACCAAGACCCATTTTTAATTTTTTTCTTTTTTTGGAAGAAGGCAAGCTCTTTAGATAATGCTCCTTGAAAGGATAAACCATGATATGCTAAGGATTAAAAATGATATGCTCAAAGATGTTGATAGGGAAAGGGAGATTGAAGAGAAAAATGGAGGATAAGGTTTTATGTAAAGCGAGTGAGATTGGAAGATAGGAGGAATAGGCAAATGAGGAAAAATGATAGAAGGTAGAAGGATAATGAATGGAAGGATTGTGAAAGGGTAAATGGAAAGGAAGGAAAGATCAAAATCAACACACACCTTGAAGGGTGGCGAGAGGATGGAGGAAATGTGAATGAAGGAATGCGTGAAGGAATATGGTGAATGGATAGCAGAGGTTGTGGTTTAGGCACATAGAATGGAAGAATGTTTTTGGAAGAAGATGAAGTGGAAGTATTTGGAAGCTTGAATGTCAACTTCACTTGTTTCTCAACATTAGACTCTTTCAAGAGAGACTTTGGAATCCATATAGTCATATGATTTTTATTTCTTTTTGATGATTTAGAGAGAATATCTTCAATGATGGATTTTGGAACCCATACTTGTCTTGTAGTTTTTTTCTTAGATATCTCTTTTGACTTTATGCCTCCATGTCGATTAGAGGAGACATGGTGATCTTCTTTTTTTGATGGATTCTTGTATTGTTTCTTTTTCTTGTATTGAACATTCAAGTTACTTTGGGACTTGTGGAAGAAGAGGGAGGATATGACAAGTTTAGATGGGTGAGTGGATGAAAAGGATTCAAGGGTATGAATCTATGTTGATCTTGAGGAAAGATAGGAGATGGAGGGACGTAAGGACCCAAGATGGATGACAAATTAGGAGAGTTAGGAGGGGAAATTGAAGGCATATAAGGGCCCAAGATGGAAGGAAGATGTGAAGCACTTAGTATTGGTGGATGAGGTCCAAGGATGGACGTGGAATATACAAAAGGATAATCAATAAGTTCATCAACATCTATGTGACAACCAAGGACATCAACATCTTTAGAGTGAGCATTAGGATTTTCAATAGGATCGTGGACATCTTGAATATGAGCACCTTCTTTGATAGGATTTTTCAGAGCTTGCAAAGACTTAGGAAGAGTAGAAAGTGGAAGTGAACATGGAGTGGTAGAACAAGCAGATGGAAGACTTTGATCTTGACAGGGATCTTTGGATAGCATAAGCGTATAATTTTTCTCTTGATTTTCAATAGACTTAACATTGGAAGTAACAACACCATTTTTACCAACCTTAATGGAAGTATCATCTTTGGAAATTGGAAGTGGGGTAAGGTTATTTTGATTGTCAATAAGCTCAACGGTGTAAGTAGTAACTTGATCTTGCTTAGGAGAAGACTTAAGACATAATGGAATGAATGAGAAAGGGCGTATGGGATCAAAAGAACCATGAAATAGATAAGAGACATCATGAAAGGGATTGGATGACATGGAGGTTTCTTGATCTTGATCTTTCTTTATGTTCTTTTCTTTATGATTTTTAGAGCCCTCTTGACATGGAGCCACTTCTAGGGACAAGGAAGCATGTTGGGATTGTATGGGAGACTTTAGAAGATATGGTGAAGGACTAGATAAAGTGGGCATTATAGCATATAAAGGCTTAGGCTCTTTAGGTTTAGCATTATTGAAAGTATTTGCAGCCAAGTGAAGGTTAGCTTGAGTTTCTTTAAGAGGTAGCCCTTGAGGGTAACTATAGGAAACCGCATGAAAAGTATTAGGACCTTTGGTGGATGAAGGACTTTTAGGAAATGTACGGGTATTGGAGGAAGTAGGGGGTGGAAGGGAACCATCACAAGACAAAGGTTCAGCATTAACATGATCTTTCTTGAGAGTGTAATCTTTATTTTCAGCATGAGAGTTCTTAGAGGAGAGATCCCTATAGTCTTGACGTTTATAATCAGTGCGGAAAGCTTTCTCTTCTTCAAGTGAAATAGATGGATCATCTAGGTATTGTGCATAGAAATCATCAAAGTCTCTTTCAAAATTAGAATTATAGGGATCACCATCATGATCTTTCCAATGTGATGTCCCATTTCTAGTAAGCACGAGCACATGATGAGGAGGACTCTTAGGAACAGAGGTGTCATAGGTATCATTATATTGTCTATCATCATAGTCATCATAGTCTTAAAAGATGGGTGTGTCACTCTCTGTGGAAGAGGTATCATAAGGGTTATCACGTTTCTCAACATGGTATGTCTTGAGATGAGGAATAAAACTCTTGGGAGAAGTAGAAGAGGAACGAGATCGTGGAGACAAGGAAGGTGAAGACCCAGTGGAGGAAGAAGACTTGGAAGATGAGGAAGAATGAAAGGACTTAGAAGATGAAAGACATTTGGAAGAAGGAGGTCATGACAGGATCATGCATATGATCCTAGCAAAGGCATCTGATTCAATCAATTTTTCCTTTATTTTTATCATAAATTTATCACTCATGGTTTTTTTGGAATAATAATCTTTGAATTGAGCAATGAGTTTGAGATCATCCCTTTTCAAGAGAGGTTCCATAACAAGATACTTGAAATTCACAGTTCTAGAAGAGGAAGAATCAAGCATGGAAGTGACAGAAGAGATGAATAGAAGAAAGTAGAGTAGATAATAAGAGGAAAAGAATCAAGAAGACGTGAAGAGTTTTGTGAAGGAATGGGAGAAAGGATGGAAATGGGAGACTAGGAAAACATGAGAGATGTGGAAGAAAGAAGACCAAGAGTCATTTTTTGCAACTTGATACTGTAATACCCCAAAAATGGGCTATATGTTCATTAACCTCCTACATCGACAAATCGAACAAAATCGACATCGAAGTCCTAACCTAAGGCACATCTAAACATCATCGAATCATAATTGATTATCTTAAATTCTACATCAGGGAATATTCCTAGCAATATTCCTAATCATCATAATTATCTTTAATTTTATAATTATTTGGCAATAAATCACATTTATCCTAAAGTTTGATTAATTGAATATTTTCATATTTAATTAATTAGATTTAATATCTTGCCACTTAATTGTTTAATTAAATTTAATTTTATCTATTATTAATTATATTATTTAAATTTTGACAATAAATCCAAAATCTTATGAATAATTGATTAAATTATTATTTAATTAATTAAAGCAAGTTGTCATTATTTAATAATATAGTTTTTAATAAAAGTTTGATTAAATAATTGATTAACCCATAAATCAGTTGTTTTATTTTTAAAAGCAGTTAAGTTGGAAATAAATCACTTTATTATTAAATTAATTCATAAATAAAACATGCACAATCATAAAAGCAAACAACTATCAATTATCAATTAAAGCTAAACTCTATTTTGAGTTAAAACTTAGCTTTTGCATGTTTTTGTGAGTTAATTATCCTTTATTTAAAAATAACTAAAAAATCAACCTGAGTTATTTGAGTGATTTATGGCTTTTATCCATGCACCTCCAATGCCCTGGATTTCTATAAAAACAAGGCTCATCTCTCAATCATCTCTCAATCATCTCGCAAATTGCAAACTTACTCTACAGGAATCATAGCATATCAGATTTGGAGAATTTGCACAATTGGAGCTTGAAAGAATCAACTTGCGAATTCAAAGCTTTGTGAGATCAATTTCAATTGCATATTTTTCATATCATAGCATAGAATTTCATAGCTTTGCATATCATTGTTAGATAGATCAATTCATAGCATATCAATTTCATATTAGCATAGATTCATATCTATTTTTATCATTCTTATTGCATAGAAAATATCAAAAATATAGATTAATTGCATTCAATTTCATATCCATCTTTTGCATTCAAATCCTTCATTAAGGTGTCATCTAGGTCACTGATCTCGATTACAATCTGAGAACATCAATCTCGCACCTATTAGAAGGCAGTAAATTGCTTGGTTACATAGTTTTCAATTTTGCACGATTTCAATTTTTGCTAACCTCTAATATTTTACTGAGTGTTGTGTCTATAGATCAGGTACAATTTTCACACACACATTTCTGGCGCCCACTGTGGGGCAACCCACCTTTGCATGCTGATTTTGATTCTTGGAGCTAAAACCCTAAAGTTTCAAAAATTTAATTTTATCTCTCAAAAGGCTTAAATTTTTGGTCTAAAATTTTTTTTCCAGGTTGGAGACATATCAGGGAAGCTTCCCAAAAAAATTCAAAGTTTTCTGAATTATTTTAAATTTTTAATAATTTTTTTTCAATTTTTCATAAAAAATTAATATCTGACGCAAATCAACATATTTTTCTAAAAATTTTACATTTTAAGAAATCTCTTCAAATTATACAGGGGGTATATTATTTGTGTTTTAAATTTAGATGCAATTTAATAGCTCAAATAGTCAATTTGTAAAAACTAGTCTGTTTTGATAAAACAGATCTCTAGGGCACAAATGAAGAGATTTTTCTAAAATTTTTGCATTTTTGGAAAGCTCTTTGTTTTTTAGTAGGGGTCTATATTCTAAGTTTCTATTTTTGTGGCCAAAATCATATAAAAAAAATTAGATCTTGTTGACTAGGTCAAATGTAGTGCAAAAAAATTAAAATTTTATGATGGGTATGCACTTATTTTTCATATGATTCAATGCATGATATGAGTTGTCATTTGGATTAATTTATGGTTATTATTGCTCCCAAAAATTTATTTTTAGAGCTAACCCTATGGTTTTCATAAGTTGAATATATTTTGCATATCTTGTTTGCTTGTTGGAGGGTTCGTCACTTGCTTGCATGGAAAAGCTCAACAAAAATTGCTAAAAATCAGGTAGAATCTACTAAGTGCATTGCGAGGATCACAAGGTATTCTCCTTGTTCTAAAAACATTTTGATTTGGACTTAAAATAAATCTCTTATGTGTCAAGCTTGTGTGCATCTTTTCATGCTTTTGATCTATTTCTACACACTTGCATAATTTGATACTAGGTTGTGATCCCTTAAGGATTCATTAAGTAGTCTTAGAATACTTGTGATTGATCTTGATTGCTATCTTGGGTTATTGGACTCTCTAATTTTCCGGCCCCTCATTTCCACCCCGTGGTTGCAATCTCAGTGCCATAAAGGGGAGGGGTCAACAAGACAGAAGCGTTAAGTGTTCCACTTGGTAACCCTTTTGTACTTTTAGGAACTCACTTATTTTCTAAGTTGTGGACTCATTTTTAGCTTGTGTGAGGTGTTAAGTGTTCCATCTTGTGGACTCATCTCATATTCACTTTAAGCGTTAAGTGTTCCTCTTTCTTCTTTTTGGGTACTTTTGGTAGATTTGCTTTTGGGAATATATCTGTGCTCACATAGTAATTAGGCCCTATGAACACTATTCATGATTCTTGAGAGATTGGATTCCTAGCGAAATCCTTCCTTGACGACGGAATCCTTGTAGGTAGGGAGGATACTTAGTGCGTTTCACATTCAACTTGGTTAGTGAGTCTTCTCTTATTGATCAACACATTCTCTCTTCGGAGAGGTTGATAGATCACGTAGGGTTGATATCACGAGCCTTGGTGAATCAAAATTGGTTAGTGCATCTTCTCTTATTGATTGATACATTCTCTCCCTGGAGAGGTTGATAGATCACGTGGAGTTTATATCACAGACCTTGGTGGAACAAAACTTTGTCTTAGCGTGTCGAATTAATCTGCTTGCTTTGTTTGGGTTAAAAGTGAAGAGGTGTCAAAACCTTGAATCTGGAGCCAAGTCCCCTTGTGGTATAAATCTGTGAGTCACCTTTAGAGAGGGTTAACCATAGCGGACAATCCCTTCACAGGGAAAATTGTGTTGACGGAACCTCAAGTGGTAATAGCCATTTTCACCACAGTAGTGACAGCCGCTATATAAATGTCCTTGTGGAAGAAATCTCCACGGGTATGGTTCATTGTTGGGTTGTCAGATCTCCCTAGCAGCTCTTGAACATTAAGTTCTCGGACTGTGTCAAAACCCTAGTGCGCTGGGATTGGAGTTCACCCCTTTGAATCATAAAAGTTGTAGAGTCAAACCATTACTAAAAACCCTAGAGAGGCCAATTTTTCACTTTCAGGTATATGTGTGTTATTGCAAAACTTTTCAGAACATACACAATTAGTACTCTCAGGGATTAGCACAATTTGGTCACTTGATTGTTCATGCGCAAGGTTGCTTTTTCCCTTGTTCATTGTTTTCAGATGTGCTTGGAATCACTTGCTTGTTGTTCTACGTGTTTTTTTATCTACTTGGCTATTAAAAATGATCAAATCTGGTATAACCTTCAAAATCTGGACAGTACAATTTGCAAGCAATCCAGAACTGAAAACCTTAAATTTTGCAAAAATTGACATAAAATTCTTTTTGGAGTCAAAAGTCATTTCAGGAATTCAAAAGTCGTACGACTTTTTGTCAAATGTCATTTCAGTATTGCCCATCTGTTGTATGATTGAGAACCCAGTGTCGTACGAGTTTTCATGCCAGCAAATCCAAGGAAGTCAAAATCCTGTTAGCAACTGTCGTATGATATTTACAACTGTCGTTTCATTGCTACCCAACTGTCATACAAGTTTTACAACTGTCATTTCATTGCTACCCAACTGTCATACGAGTTTAGCAACTATCATTTCATAGACTACCCAGTGTTGTACGAGTCAGGAACAGAGCAGTAGCCATTGAGCATTCTACCATTTTCTGAGTTTGATCTTTTGAATCTGATCTATTCTTCTATTTGATCAATTTGAGTCCTTTTTATCTCGTGTCAAAACCTTGTCATAACTATCAATCTTCAATCAATCTTAAAAAATAGACTAAGTGCTGAGAACTCATGTCCGCTATCTTTTGGGCGATCTATCCCATACATCCAGGGCACAGTTTCCTTCACCCACATCTCATCAGATCTTTAAAACTATCATAATCTTGACAAGGTTGCGTCATCCAATTTTCTTGAATCAAATTGTTCTTCAGTTGTCTTCATCCTTTTCTTCTATTTCATTCAAAGTTAATGGTGGAGACCAGAGCTTCTTCACATAAGAAATCAGAAGAAACATCTCAGAACTTACTTTTGACCAATACCCCAGGTCCAACTCTTGAACAACTCATCAAGTCAGGTATCTACAAAGATGATGGTCTCGGTAACTTTCGATTGAAAACTAGTTACATACCTCCTTTATCAACTCATAGAGGTAATCAGCAAACTCCTCAATCTTTTCCAAGGAGCCCAAAAACTCCTATCATGTCTCAAGCAGGGACAAACCATGGTTCTCTAGGAGGAGGGTCCCAAGGACACCATTCTTAACATAATGTTGACCAAGAACCTACCCCCTCTGAAATCCATCGATGTCAGAATGATGATGAATTCCAGAGAATGATGAGGCATTTCTTGAAAGTGGATAGAGAGGCATACTTTTTACAATTAGCCCAGGAAGGGGCTAAGCTTCCTCCCAACTTTAACGTTGATGATATAATCACACATGAGGAAGAAACTCCACTCACAGCTATGACAAAATAGATGCATGCTATACAAGTCGAATTTAACAATCTTAAGGAGAAGGAACCCAAGGAGTTCTCCATGGAGGCCCTATGTCCTTTCCCGTTTGACAAAAACTTGTATATGCCACCATTCCCAAAAAGAGTGGAGATACCAAAGTATGACAAATATGACAGACACTCTGATCCTCAAGATCATGTCAGAGAGTTCTGTACGCAATCCATGGAATTCATGCATGAACCGACTTATCTAATGCATCTTTTTCCTAGATCCTTGGGAGGAGCATCCATTCAGTGGTTTTCAAGATTACCTTCTACGATCAAAAATTTTGAGGAATAGATTAAATTGTTTTATCAACAAGATTCCTACAATATTCAACATCCGGTCACCATGATCGATATCTGTAACCTCAAGCAATATCCAGGGGAATCATTCCTAACTTTCCTCAAGAGGTGGAGAAAGAAGTTCTCTCTATATGCTAGACAAATTCCCAAAATGGAGAAACTTGAAATCTTTATCAATAACCTTGTTCCAGAGCTCAATTATCCATTACAAATGCAAGATCATGTATCTTTTGATAAAATGGTGGATAATGCAATCAAGATTGAGAAAGTACTTGTCAAGAAAGGAGAAATCACACTTCAAAAGGACAAGTCTGAATCTGGATCTAGCTCAAAAGATAAAAACAAGAGCTGGAATAGAAACAAAGGTATCGTCTCTGATGGTGTTGTTGACACTATCCGCACCCCATCAAAGGCACTGGCCTACAATCTCACCCTTGCCACCAAAGCCATTGAAGCTTCAGAGCAAAAATCTGCTGAACCATCTCCAAAGAAGCCATTCAAATGATGGGATAATAAACAAAAGTTTACTCCCCTGGGAGAATCTTTGGAATCTGCCCTGAGAACCCTGATAGCTGATAACATGATCTCTTTACCACCAATCCGAAACCCTGATCCGGATCCAAAACCATATTGGTGGAAAGATAATGCAAAGATGATTCTGAATCCAAAATTGTTCAACCTAGTGAATCTATAGCACCTACAATCCCTTCTAATTCATATGGTCTAGGGAACAAATTGATAGCCAAGATGGGATATTCCGGTCAAGGACCTCTAGGAATCAGAGGAAAGGGTCTTGTGACACCCATTCAACATATTGGTAGAGCCAACAAAGATACTGGTGGCTTAGGCTTTAAGAAGAAACCCTATCATCTCAAAAGTGGTTGTTCTCATGTCATAGAACAAATTGCACCAGGAGAACCCCTTCTTAAGAAAGAAGAAATAAAACCCTCTGATGATGATTCAGATAGCTCTAAGCTTATCCCCTATGAAAAATTGCCTAAAGAGATCAAAGATCTTCTTGATGATACAGATGATCCTATCAAAAGAATTAATGTAGTAGAAACACAAGAACCTACTGTAGCACATGAGATGGTTGCACCACAAGAACCAGCTAATCTTGAAGGAAATCAAACTGATCAAGAAGAAGGGGGTAGTTATTCTGACACTGATTCCCATGAATATGAATTCAAGTCAAAGACTGAGGGTAATCCTTCTTGGGGTATTCATCCTGATTTCACACATTTTTTAAAATTTCCTATAGATCCTGAATCAGAAGCTAAGTCAAATGACTATGAATGGGGTGCCATTCCAGAAGAAGATGAGCTTATAACAAAGAAATATATTGATGTTATTCACCAATATGTATCTCAACCCAACGTAGGTCTAGAGTGAAACAATGAACTTAACATGTCGGATCCACCTATGGCTGAAGAGGATTCCCATGATGATGTTGAGCCTATTCACGAATTGAACATTTTGAGCTGTAATATCACCTTTGAACTTGAGCATCGGGTTAGGACCAATGATGACATATCCCCATCTGTGAACACCATATCCCAAGCCTTTCCCACTTTAACTATCCAACACCCTGATCTTATCAACCAAACTTCGACAAACCCAAGCCATGGTGTTTACACCTTTTCCAGTAACTATGCCCTTGCTTGTTACCTCAATGCAGTCGAGCCTATGAGTACTTCCATTAGTGAACCAAGCATCAGCATGACCGAGTCAGACATCAAATATCTTAGTCAGAAAAACAAGAGTAAAAGGAAAAGGAAAAAGAGTTCTGAGGGTGAAAACCACTTTGTGGCAGTCTCAGAACCGACAAAAGTAAAAATAAAAGATGTATCTGAAGGTGAAAACCTCTCTGAGGTGCCTAAGGATGAGATATTTGATGTCCTTCCAAGTCATTTACATGATAGATCTCCAGTTCTGATTGAGCCAACTCAATCCATCAATTTGGGTACAACAGAGGAACCACAATTGGTACATGTAGCACAGTCTCTATCAGAAGAAGAGAAACAAAATTTCACTACATTCTTATCAGAAAAAAAGATCAACTTTGCATGGAAATATTTAGATATGCCAGGATTGGATCCCAATCTCATTATGCACCATCTATCCATTGCTCCTAGAGTAAAACCAATCAAATAAAGATTGAGAAAGATGCATCCTCATGTTGCATTCTTAGTCAAAGCAGAACTAGAAAAACTCCTAAAAGTTGGATTCATTCGTGTCATAGACTATGCTGAGTGGATCTCTAACATTGTCCCTATTTCAAAACTAGATGGTTCAATCAGAGTGTGCATAGACTTTAGAGATGTGAACAGAGCATGCCCTAAGGATGATTTTCCACTGCCTAACATTGATATGATAATGGACATGACTGTGGGCTATGAAATGTATTCCTTAATGGATGGCTTTTCTGGGTACAACCAAATCAAAATTGCTCTAGAAGATCAAGAGAAAATAGCTTTCACATGTGCGTGGGGAACCTTCTGTTGGAATGTTATGCCATTCAGACTCAAAAATGCTGGAGCTACATATCAAAGAGCAATGACATCTATTTTTCATGATATGATGCATAAAATAATGGAGGATTACGTGGATGATACCTTGGCAAAATCCATGATTAGAACTGAACATCTAACAGACCTGAGCATGATCCTAGATAGAATGGAACAGTTTAGTCTCCGACTAAATCCTAAGAAGTGTGCTTTTGGTGTCACTTCTGGAAAGCTCTTAGGATACATAGTTTCAAAGAAAGGCATTGAAGTTGATCCGGCTAAAGTCAAGGCTATAATAGAGATGCAACCTCCCACAAATATCAGTCAAATGAGGATGTTGCAAGGCAGAGTATAGTCCATAAGGAGATTCATATCACAGTTAGCTGACATATCACAACCTTTCACAAAGACATTACATAAAGGTGTGACCTTTGCATGGAATGAAGACTGTGCAAAGAATTTTGATCATATCAAGAATTATCTCTCGAATCCTCCTATCTTAATGCCTCCTATTCATGGGAAACCATTAATATTATATGTCTCTACAATAGATACATCACTGGGGGCATTGCTAGCACAGCATGATGAGAACAAAAAGGAAAGAGCCATCTACTATATAAGCAAAACATTGGTGGCGTATGAAAAGAACTATTCTATGATTGAGAAAGCTTGTCTTGCTGTGATCTTTGCATCACAGAAACTGAGACATTACATGTTAGCTCATACCACTCATTTGGTAGCTAAAATTGATCCACTGAAATATCTCCTAAGCAAAGCTGCCCTCATAGGTAGACTAGCTAAATGGGTCATGCTCTTGAGCGAATTTGACATTGAATATGTTGAAAGAAAAGCTATCAAAGGACAAGTTATTGCTGATCAACTAGCAGATGCACCCATGTTTGATGATACACCCATGCAAATGGAATTTCCTGATTCCTCTATCATGCACTTCTCTTCTAGAGAATGGCAGTTATTCTTTGATGGCTCCTACACACAAAATGGATCTGGAGCAGGCATATTGTTCATCACTCCTCAAGGATACTCAATACCCAAAGCATTCAGACTAAAATTTCCTTGCACAAACAATATTTCTGAATATGAGGCACTTCTCAATGGTATGAATATGGCAATACAGTGGAGAGTTACAGAGATGCACATCCATGGAGACTCACAATTGGTTATCCATCAAGTCAATGATGTGTACCAAACCAAAGATGAAAATCTCATTCCTTACAAGAGAATGGTAGATGATTTAAAGAAATACTTCATCTCTATAACATTTGAGCAAATACCCAGAATGGAGAATAAGGTTGCTGATGCAATGGCGACACTATCTACTCTCTTACAGCAGCCCAAACATGAGCTACGCTATGAGTTCCTGGTGGAAGCCCTATCCTATCCTGCATATGACTCCCTTGAAACCCACATGATATGCACCATTGTAGGTTATGATTCATCCCGCTACAAAAATCTGTTCTCCTATCTCCATGACCAAATCATCCCTGAGTCCTTTAACCATTTTGAGAAATGAAACCTTATCCGATCCGCATCCTGATATGTCATCATTGGTAATGATCTGTACAAATGAGGTCTAGATGGTACACTGCTTAGATGTTTAGAACGGGAAGAGTCTCAATGTGCATTAGAGGAAGTCCACGAGGGTATATGTGGGTCACACTCAAATGGTTTAACGTTAGCTCAAAAACTTATTAGGGCTGGGTACTATTGGCCTGAAATGGAGAAAGAGGCTATTAAATTTGCTAAAAATTGTCAACAATGTCAAGTACATGGCAACTTGATTCATGCTCCAGGGAGAGATCTGATTCCCTTTACTACACAATGGCCTTTTCAACAATGGGCATTTGATCTCATAGGTGCTATCCATCCGCACTCTTCCAATGGACATACCCATATAATCACAGCTATAGATTATTTTACAAAATGGGTAGAAGCAGTTCCTCTAACACAAGCAATGGGGAAACATATCTCTATGTTCATCCTAAACTACATCATTTGCAGATATGGGATCCCTCACTCTATAATCATAGATAACGGGGGACAATTCAAAAATAAGGATCTAGATGACTTATGTGCTAAATTCAAGATTACACAACATTGGTCTTCTATTTACTATCCTCAAGGGAATGGACAAGCTGAGGCTTCAAACAAAAATCTCCTGAAGATCTTGCACAGAATAGTGAATAAAATAGGAAGAGACTGGCATCTCATGATCAATCCAGCTCTCTGGGCATATAGAACTAGTATCAGAATGCCTACAGGGGCTACACCTTTCACTTTAGTTTATGGGTCTGAAGCGGTACTGCCTATTGAGGTTGAAATCCCATCACTTAGAATCCGAATGCATGGGCTTGTCACTGATGAAGACTACAGAGTGTCTAGGTTACAAGAACTGGAATTACTAGATGAGCGCAGGCAAGAAGTGTATGATCATCTCAGAGTGTATCAGAAAAGAATGTCTAGAGGCTACAACAAGAAAGTCCGACATAGAGAATTTTAGGTTGGTGATCTAGTCTTGAGAGAAAATCCTAAAAATCAATCCCATCGAGAATGCAAGGGGAAGTTCAAACCCAATTGGTTGGGTCCCTTTGTTATCACTGCTACTTTTGGCTCTGGTACCTATCAACTCTCAACAACTGAAGGAGAACAGCTCTGAGAACCAATCAACATTCTCCATCTGAAGAAATTCTACACCTAAGGCATTCAGTCTATGGTTAAATATCCTGAAAAAATCCTAAAAATCAGAAAAAGTCCTGAAAAAATGAACATCTTGGTGAAAACCTAGCAATAGGCGCCTTGATGATTCACAAAAAAATTGAAAAATATCAAAAGTACAAAAAAATTGAAAAAATGAAAAATACAAAAAAAGAAAAAAAAAGAAAAAGTGCCTTGGTGAAAACCTGGAAATAGGCACCTTGGTACCAAAAATAGAATCTCTACCAAGATGGTGAAAACTCGGCAAACGGGGGCCACTTGTTCAAAATGCTCCATCTATCAGCACAATCTTGGTCTTTCCCAGCTTTCAGTCTTTCTTTAGTTTGTACATATCTCCCGGTTTGTTTCAACATTTCCAATTTTCAATAAGTCAGTCTGTACACCAATCAGCTTGCGCATCTATATCCTATCAATGTTTAACACTTGGGGGCAATCAATGTCATATCCTATGGTCTCCCATGTATCTTAGACGGATCATATCTAGTCAGAGTCCTTTGAAGCTTCATGTGAGTCAGTCAGTCTGCCTTGTCCCCAGAAAGGATTTTGCATCAACAACAACGCAATCAATGTCAAACTAAAGACTAAAAACAATCTGTGCTTTTCATGCTTTTATCTCCTTGTATGCTTACTGATTCGCATTGAGATTTTTGCGTATTGTGTCCCTTTGAGCTCCTCAATGATGTCCTTTATAGGATTTAGAGAGTGATGACTGGGGGCATAATCTTTTCTTGGTTTTCTGCTTGTATTTGAAATCTAATAACTTTGAAAATTTTGGATTGAAATGGTGTCTGACTGTAAGAGCCTCTATCTCGAATTGGATGGCCATGCGTACCTCGACCATTGATACCTAGAAAATTCAAAGAACGTTTGATCTAACTATTATCTTTTTGAAGTGAATTCTTTCTCCTACTGTGAAATGCGATCTTGCCTAAAGATGTGAACGATAAAGGGTCATTACGGGTAATTCACACTGGATTTAGAATGATCTTTTGATTGTTTGATGTGTTTGTCATGCAAGGCGTATTCAGGTCATCACGACGTTCATGTTTTGATGCTTATACAAATTGCTATATCAAAATGGACATGATATTCAGGTCATCCTGGTGTTTATGCCTTGGTACTTATATCTAATCTGACATTCCAAAAATAAAATCAATATTCATATGTCCATGGTTGTTTGACCAGTGGGGGTTGTATTGATTCTTGTGCATACAAATCAATATTCATATGTCTATGGTTTTTTTTTAGCTAGTGGGCATTGTATTGATTTATCCAGTTACCTAAAAGTTCAATGATGATAACAAATCGACATATGATCAGTGACTAGGTCCTAGGTCTTAGGTTGCATTTCATATTGCATGCTTCTTTGCATTTTTCATCTTTGCATGATCTCACAATGACTAAACGAACTTCAAAGCTTAAACAATTCTTCATATCAATTCTTCAAATCTAACAAGAGCTGAATCTCACACGAAGGTTCCTCCAATGAAGCAGCAAGTAGAATCCTTTTTCGGGATCAAAATTCAAATTTGAGATCATTCATATTATTAACTACTTGCATAATCAACCTTCAATCATCATAGAAATCTAGTATTCAACTTAACTGATTATCTTACATCAAACTATCAAAATTTCAACTTGGTCAACCATGATCAACTCATGGTCAAACCTAGTCAAACTTGGTCTTTTGAGACCTCCAAACGATGCAGAATGCATTCTCGGATGTGTATAACCACTTCTCAAATCAATTAACATGCTTCTAAACTATCAACGCTGACTTTTCTTGTCAGATTTCAATTTTAATCCCGAAGGGGGCATGGTATTGCACATCATTCAAAGTCTGTAAATCAAATTCTATCGATCAAATCTATCAATATCTTTCATCAGTAATCAAGACAAACAATCACGTCTAGTTACTGATTCATCAAAAAAAAAAGACCTCATCGCTCGGGGCAAATCTATCATCACTTGGGGCATATCAGATTCATCAAGATCCATATCAATCTGGTATTCTCCTAATCTTGTAAACTGTATCAGTTTTTGCAACCATCGGATCATAGTGTTCTTTCCTTGGTTCTTCGGCAACTGAAGGATTCGGATGTGATACTTGCTAGTTCTACTAAGACAACCGAGTCTAGAACGGGTCACTCACTTCTTATCAATCCTAAGGTTCAGAATCAGGCATTTTGACACTTTTTCACAATCATAGGTTCATTGTTGCTACAGTGAACATTATCTTTGGTCACTCGGGACCTCCTATCTCAATATCTTTCAATCGGTTTCTATCTTGAGATCGGTTTATCTTTTGAATCAGTTTCATATCTTTATCAAACACAGACTATCTTTGAACCACTGCGCTTCACACAGTAATTCAAAGAGGGGCAAAATGTAATACCCCAAAAATGGGCTATATGTTCATTAACCTCCTACATCGACAAATCGAACAAAATCGACATCGAAGTCCTAACCTAAGGCACATCTAAACATCATCGAATCATAATTGATTATCTTCAATTCTACATCGGGGAATATTCCTAGCAATATTCCTAATCATCATAATTATCTTTAATTTTATAATTATTTGGCAATAAATCACATTTATCCTAAAGTTTGATTAATTGAATATTTTCATATTTAATTAATTAGATTTAATATCTTGCCACTTAATTGTTTAATTAAATTTAATTTTATCTATTATTAATTATATTATTTAAATTTTGACAATAAATCCAAAATCTTATGAATAATTGATTAAATTATTATTTAATTAATTAAAGCAAGTTGTCATTATTTAATAATATAGTTTTTAATAAAAGTTTGATTAAATAATTGATTAACCCATAAATCAGTTGTTTTATTTTTAAAAGCAGTTAAGTTGGAAATAAATCACTTTATTATTAAATTAATTCATAAATAAAACATGCACAATCATAAAAGCAAACAACTATCAATTATCAATTAAAGCTAAACTTTATTTTGAGTTAAAACTTAGCTTTTGCATGTTTTTGTGAGTTAATTATCCTTTATTTAAAAATAACTCAAAAATCAACCTGAGTTATTTGAGTGATTTATGGCTTTTATCCATGCACCTCCAATGCCCTGGATTTTTATAAAAACAAGGCTCATCTCTCAATCATCTCTCAATCATCTCGCAAATTGCAAACTTACTCTATAGGAATCATAGCATATCAGATTTGGAGAATTTGCACAATTGGAGCTTGAAAGAATCAACTTGCGAATTCAAAGCTTTGTGAGATCAATTTCAATTGCATATTTTTCATATCATAGCATAGAATTTCATAGCTTTGCATATCATTGTTAGATAGATCAATTCATAGCATATCAATTTCATATTAGCATAGATTCATATCAGTTTTTATCATTCTTATTGCATAGAAAAGATAAAAAATATAGATTAATTGCATTCAATTTCATATCCATCTTTTGCATTCAAATCCTTCATTTAGGTGTCTTCTAGGTCACTGATCTCGATTACAATCTAAGAACATCAATCTCGCACCTATTAGAAGGCAGTAAATCACTTGGTTACATAGTTTTCAATTTTGCACGATTTCAATTTTTGCTAACCTCTAATGTTTTACTGAGTGTTGTGTCTATAGATTAGGTACAATTTTCACACACACAGATACCATTTAAGTTCATTTGGATGTTGAGAAACATGTCATAGCACCTGAGATTTGACCCAGACTGACCAAGGATGACTAGAAATGAAAAGAATCAGTTCACTATTTTGATAGAATTTGGGATTTGTTACAAATGGGATTTCTAACAAAACAAAGAGACAATTTGGTTTTAAGCAGTAATTGCATGGTTCTCAGCTCTAGACATCTAGTTTCAGGTAGTGTGCAACAAAAAAATAGGCATACAAATCCCAGACAAAAATCAGATCCGATAAAAAGTTGACCAACTAGCAGGAATAAGCTCACTATTTTGAAAATTTTAGGATAGGCTTGCATGAGAAAATGTTGTTTCATGCAAGGAAGTACCAGGTTGCATGCGAGAATGTGTTGTTTCATGTGAGAGAATGCTCAAAAATCTAAAATTTTGCGTGATAAAAGGACACAATTTGATAGTTTTGCATAATTTTTGAGTCACAAATTTTGAGAAACAGCGCTAGCTATTCTCTGACAGAATATTCAGTGCTCACACCAGAAAAGAATTTTTGCTCAGATTTTGCAATTTTTGAGTGTTTCAGTATCAGATTGTTATGAAAATTTTGAATATCTGTGTAATAGTTTGTTTCAAGTAACCAAGAAGATATCAAGCATGCAAAACAGTAAGAAAGGGAAGCAAGCAATCATCTGAAAACAATGAACAAGGGAAAAAGCAACCTTGCGCATGAACAAGCAATAGTGACTTATTGTGCTAATCCTTAGAAATACTACTTGTGTATGTTCCAAAAAAAATTTCAATAACACACATATTCCTAGAAAATGAAAAATTGGGTTTGTAGTAATGGTCTAACTCTGCAACTTTTGTGATCTCGAGAGGGAGAACTCCAATCCAGGCACACCGGGGTTTTAACATAGTCTAAGAATTTAATCAATCAGGAGCTGCTAGGGAGATCTGACAGCCCAACAAGAGACCACACCTGTGAAGATTTCTTCCACAAGGACATTTATATAGCAGCTACTACTACCATGGTGAAAATGGCTATTACCGCTTGAGGTTCCATCTACATGGTTGACCCAATTAAGGGAATGTCCACTACAGTTAACCCTCTCTAAAGGTGACTCACAAAAGATACCACATGGAGACTGGTTCCAGATTCAAGGATCTAAGTTTCTGATACTACCCAAAAAGGGAGTAAAGCATAGTCCTCTAGCCTTTTCACTTTTAACCAAAACAAAATAGACAGATTAATATGACACACTAAGACCAAGATTATCTCACAAATATCTATGATGTCAACCGCTTATGATCTATCAACCTCTCCGGAGAGAGAATGTATCAATCAAAAGTTGAAGACGCACAAATCTAGTAGAATGTGAGACGCTCTTAGTAACCTCCCTACCTACAAGGGGATCCTTCATCAAGAAGAGCTTCACATGAATAAATAAGAGAAAGAAGCTTAGTGTCTCAAGATCATCTACAAATAGTGTTCATAGGGTCCATTTACTATGTGTAACAAATATGTAGAAAGCAAATCTATGTTCATTTTTATAGCCCAAAATGAAGTCTGTGATATGAAAGCAAGAAAAGTCACACAAGCTTGACATGTGAGAGTTCATTTTAATCCAAATCAAAATATTATCAACTCGAGGAGAATACCTTAGTTCCAACACTCTGCAATCCAGAATTTAGCACACATCTGAAAGTACAAAATCAAGACAAATCAATAGCAAACCATAAGCGTTAAAAATCAATAATCTAAAAGTATGGATTTGCAAATTTTGTGTCTCTGGAGAAAAATCTCGCATGAGTTAGGATGTAGTGCCATGTGAGGAAGTACGGTCTCGCGTGACAAAAGATAAAGTCTCACGTGAGGAAGTGCTAAAACCAGCAAAACTCACACGGCGCGATGAAAAATCTCATGCGATAATCCGTGCAAAGAGGTACGGAAGTATGGACAGAAAATTAAAAATCACAGTTTTCATAGAAAAAGTGCTAAAAAAAAACAAAAAATAACGTCCTGAAGAGAATACCAGATCTGGAAAAAAAACTTGAAACTCTTAACCTCAAAAACTATTTCAAAAACACCAGAACAAGTAGCAGCAGGGGAGTTTTGATAGAGAAATGATAGAAGATTGATAGAATAGAAGGGAAACCCATTTCAGGGCCCCACGGTGGGTGCCATAAATGTGTGTGTGAATTTTGTACCTAGTTGTAGACACAACACTTCTGTAAAACATTAGAGGTTAGCAAAAATTGAAATCTGAAGTAATTGAAACTATGCTAACTAGGCGATTTACTGCCTTCTAGTAGGTACGAGTATGATGTTCTCAGATTGAAATCAAGATCAGTGACAATACAACACCTAAACGAAGGATTTGAATGCAAAGAATGGAAAATTGTATGAATGCAAATTAATCTATATTTTTGTATTTTATGTGTAATAAGAATGAGAAACTTAATAAATCTAAGCTAGAAATGAAATTGAGATTGAGTGCAGATTTAATCTAAGAATGCTATGGATGAATATGAAAACTATGATATGAAACTATGCAAAAGCTATGATCAACTATGAAAGATCTCACAAATTGCCTGTCGTAAGTGCTCAATCCTTCAATCGCCAATTCGCCAGAGTAATTGTGCAAATTTGAGTGTTGATAATTATGAAGAGCTGAGCCTTGATTTTATAGAAATCCAGGGCTTGAGGATGCAAGAGAAAAGCCATAAATCACTCTTGATAAACTTGGGTTGATTTTTGAGTTAACAAGAAATTAGGAATAATTAATTCATAAAATCATGCAAAAGCAATTTTTATCTCAAAATAGAGCTTTAGTTCTCTTTTTCAACTCATCATCAGATGTTGAGTTTAGAAAGTTAACAAATTGAAATTGAAAGTTGATTTAAAGTTTTTTGCCTTTTTGATTGTGCATGATTTAATTATAAACTAATTAAAAATAAAGTGATTTATTCTCAACTTAACTGATTTTTGAATTAAAACAATTGATTTATGGGTTAATCAATTATTAAATCAAACTTTATTCAAAAACTATATTATTAAATATTGACAACTGACTTTAATTAATTAAATAGGAATTTAATCAATTAGTCATAAGATTTTTGATTTATTGTCAGAATTAAATAATACAATTTAGGAATAAATATAATTAAATGTAATTAAATAATTAAGTGGCAGTATTAAATATGATTAATTAAATATTCAGAATATTCAATTAATCAAACTTTAGGATAAATATGATTTATCACCAAATAATTATTAAATCAAAGATAATTAAGATAAATTAGGAATATTTCTAAGAATATTTCCCCGATTCAGAATTTAGGATAATCAATTAAATTTGATAATGTGCAAATGTGCCTTAGGTTAGGACTTTTGTATCGATTTCATTCGATTTGAAGATGTAGGAGGTTAACGAACCTATAGCCCATTTTTGGGGTATTACATCGGCCTTCTCTAGAAGTGTGTGCCCTAGATCACTATAAAAGGAAGCCTTCCTCTCTCATTTTCACATCCATCATTCATCAAGAGCTCTCAAGAAGATCAAGAAAGCATTCTCAATTAAGGAAATATTCAAGCCATTAGCACTCATTCAAGCATTCAAGTTCTTCATTGAAGATCAAGGATTCAAGCATTCAAGCCTTTGAAGGGATTTGGTTCAAAGCACTCAAGATTCATCATTCAAGCCCTAGATCTATCCATCATGGTGGTGTGATCTTCCTTCAAGATCCTTTGTTCATCTTTAAGATCTATTCATTCCTCCCTCAAGGTGGATTTCAGGCATACAATCATGGAGGTTTTGATTTACATTTGTTAATGTTATGTTCAAGCTTTCATATCAACATGCTTGTTTACATTTGAAATACAATTGCATACATATTGAATATCATAGCTTCATTGTTAGATCTACTTCTACTACTTGCTAGCATTCTCTATTTCAATTTCATTATTAAGGTTGATTCCAAACCGGGGTTTGACTTAGGCAAACCCTTCATCCAAATAACAAAACCATTTTTCTTGCAGGTACAGGTACTGGACATCGAATTGAAGTTCAGATCTAGGTACCCTTTTCAGAGAACTTCTGAGATCCATGAATAGAATTTTTGTCAGAGTTGTTTCAGGTCAGGGACGACCTTCAATGAGGGGTAAGATTATGCCCCGGGGTAAGATTGTGCCCCGCTATTTGGGTCAAATTTGACCTGACCTCAGAAAGACAAATTTTTTCTGGGTTTTCTCTATCTCAGTATTTCCAGTCCAGAGTAGGTTGTAGAATCTCCTAAAACTGTACATAGACATTAGAAAATAGTGATTTCTGCATCAGCCTCTTTTCAAGATAAGTATTCTTGTTTTATTTAATTTATATGTCCATAACATTTTCTATCACATATGTTTCACACCCTATCTATTCACATTCATCCCCTATCCATATTCAACCCCATTCATAGTGGTGAACCCATTTTACCACTATTCACCAAGTCAAATAGCTTTCAAAACATTAATTTAACTTTACAATTCGTACAACACAAAATAATGGAATTGTTACAGGAAAAATACAAGAAAAATTCTTTGAATAATTCAAATCCTTATTCCCAACATTCACCAACCCCAAAATTAGAGTTTTGGGAACACAATTCATATAATTTTATTCATATCCATCTATTTTAATTAAACATCTAACCATTTTGTTAACAAAAACACCTTTTTGACAAGTTTTGCAAAGTTGCTTGACAACTTCTTGAACAACATGATGAGATTAATTTGCAACTTTTACAGTATTTGACCAATTAACTTAAAACTTTCCAAAATGGATCAATATGGTCCCAAATGGTCATTAATGTCCTTATTAGACTCAAAAACACCTAAAAACACTAAAAAACAAAAAGTGACATAATGCATGCTTATGAGCCTCCTAATGCCCCTACGTCAGTCTCCCTAGAGAGAAAAGATTCAAGTCCACTTGAATAGAGGTCTACAACTATCATCCCAATAATTATTCTAAAATCCCCTCTATGTTTTCTCTTTGCAGACCTTCCTCCCTTACATTTTTTTTTCCTTTATGTGACCACCTTTGTTTCCCCTAAGTGAGTTCTTCATCTTGTCCAATGATATCTTCATCCCTTTTCCTTCTTGAAGTTCATCCTTTACCACCATGTTTTCTTTAGATATTATTGTCTCCATGTGTAAATATGTGGCCTTCCTTTCTTTTGCATCTTCCTCATTTTTTCTTCCATGTATTGATACTCAATGTATTGTACTTCCCCTCTTTCACTTTGACCTTCTTCTCCATGAGGTAAGACAAGTGATATCACACCATACTTGAGAACTTTTCTTGCTGCTATAAACTACATATCAAACTTTTTACTCATTTTACAAGGTCCTATGTCTCCATGAAAATCTTTAATGGAATTAAGTATTCCCTTACTCAAAGGAATTTATCCTATCTTTCCTTCATACTCAATGGTTTCAACTTCATTGTGATTACAAAAATACATGCCATAAGTTTGTTTTTCTACCTTTGTCAGACCTACTTCATCCATCTTCTTCATGGCATGAGATTGTATCAACACATGCTTGTTGTCATTATTCTTTTCAAGTGAACATCCATGGATTTTTTTTCTCTACATTTGGTTCCACAAGACAAATTTGACTTCTCTTCTTTGACCATCATAGCATTACCTATAGTCAAACACTCACAAAAATTCCTAGTTTCAAAAATACAAGATTTTCTTATCTCTTCAAATCCTTCTAGCACCCTCCATTTCACCACATCTTGCACCCCATCCATTATTTTTGTTTACATGACAACTCTAGGTCTTATCATTATTGTATCATCTATGGTTTCCTCTTACACTATCTTTAAGACCTCCTTCTCACCCATTACTATTACACTTGATCCCACTTGTTATTATTTGTATCCATTCTTTAAAGGTATGAGAGTATAGGAGACTCCATATTTCTCTCTCACATAAGTATTATTACTACCATCATACTTGGCATTTCTATCATATTGTCATGGTCTACCAAGAAACATATGGCACACATCCATGGGAATAATTTGACACAAGATCTTATCCTTATATCCTCCTATTTGAAACTCAACCCAACAATGCTCATTCACTAACACTTGTCTTTTATTTATCCATGAAACCTTATAGGGTGTAGTATGTGGAAACCTCTTTAAATTTAACTTTTCAACCATTTAAACAACAACTAAATTATTTGTACTACCTATTTCAACAAAAACTTTGAAGCACTTACCTTGACATTTGTATGTAGTTCTAAATAAAGACTTCCTTTAGGGTGGCTCCTTCTCCACGGGTGCTTTGAGAAAATTCATCCTCATCAACAAAGACTCTCCCATTTATGGTTCTCCCATATGTGGTGAAGAACTCACACTTTCAACATCATCACCTTGTGCTATTTGGTTCCTTCTTTCACTCCTAAAAGAAGTAGATAGTTTTTGTTAAAGACATTGTCATGACTGATGGCTTGAAAACTTGTTGCATTTATAACACTTCCCAGTGAATCCATTTTTCCCCCCTCTACTCCCAAATCTACCCCTAAAATTGGTTCTTCTTTCCCTAAAATGTCCTCTTGCATTTGAGGCTTGTTCTTGTGATGTACTTGATTCATCTTGACCTCTTTATGATTGCCCTTTATCAGCAAAGGTTCATCTTCCTCTAAAATTTTCCCTTCCCCTATCTCTACTTTGTTTCTCTTTTCTCCTTTACAACTTTTCTTCAATCCTCAAAGCCAGCTGATAACATTTTTCTACAATCCTTGGACATGTGAGACTTATTTCATCTTGTAGGCTATAATTTAGCCCATTCAAATACTTTGAAACCTTATAAATATCTTCTTCCATGTGGCTTGATATAATGATAAGTTTATATAACTCCTCTCTATATGTCTTCACATCCATGTCTTTTTATTTCAAATTTTATAACTTCCTATACAAGTGAATGACATATTCACTAAGTAGGGATTTTCCCTTCAATTTTTCCATAATTCTATCCCAAGATGTAATCTTTTCCTAACCCTTGTTTCTCTCTTCTTGCACTTAATCCCACCATAGGGATGCATGTCCCTTTAGTTTAGTTATTTCAAATTTCACTTGTTTCTCCTCAAGTATCTCTTCAAAATCAAAGTATTTATCCATTTCTCCTACCCAATCTAGGATTTCCTCTCCATTTAAACTTCCTCAATATACTGGGAGGTCCATCTTGACTTTAGAACCATCATTCTTGACTACCTTTAGCAACCTCTTCAACATCTCTTTCTCTTTCATGTTCTTCTAGTGGTGTGTTTTTCTCACCCACTTCTTCTTGGTTACTCAAATCTCTTGTGACCATTCCTCTTCTTTGATTAGTCTCAATTATTGAGAGTCTTGCATCAAGGCTTTCTTTCATGGCTCTTATTTCTTGGAAAATATATTCTTTCACCTCTCTAATTATTCTCTCCATATTCATCCTTGAAGATATCTTGGCTTGACTGCCAAAAATCAAATTCTTATACCATCTTGTTTATATTCCTTGCTCTAATACCAAAATGATGCATTGGAAGGACCCTTATAAGGACATCAACACACAAATAGCAAAGTGTTTATTCAACTCCAACATAGTTTGACTCATGGGATTCCCACTAGGCCCTTTCCTGGCACTCACTTTATGACATTAAAGAGCATGTCAACACACACCACTCCACAAGTTTTTAGCAGTTTTCACCATACCAAATGGGAGATATGATTTTTTTTGTTGAAAACCCTAGGTAGGGTTCAAGGATGATTTCATTAAAAATGTCATAACTTTAAAACTACTAGATGAAAATTGATGAAACCAAAAGAAAAATAAAGTAGATTAATGTGGAAATCAAATCCAATAAGTTTTAGAACATTACTTGAACTGTACAATTTGTACAACACAAAAGAGCATGGACTGTTACAAGAAAAATATAAGAAAAATGCTCCAAATAATTCAATTGCTTCTTCCCAATGATCACCAACACCCAAATTCAATTTTTGGGACCACAATTTATACAATTTTCTTCATATCCAACTATTTTAACCGAACATCTAACCATTTTGTTAACAAAAACAACTTTTTGACAAGTTTTGCAAAGTTGCTTGATAACTTTTTGAGCAACATGACAACATTAATTTGCCAACTTTAACAATATTTGACCAATGAACTCAAGACTTTCAAAAATGGATCAATATGGTCCCAAATGGTCATTAATGACCGTATTAGAATTAAAAACCACATAAACACACTAAAAAAAAAAAGGTAACCCATTCATATCCATTCAACTAACCCACATTGGCATCATAATAGTCTAAGGTGTACCTTTCTTGAATATTGTGTTGGCATTAATGTCAAAGGTGGTATCTAGATATCAAGGATTTTACAATAATTTGAATTATTACAGTCATGCTAAAATAGAGCATTTGAGAACAATGAAGTACATAGTCAAGTAATGTTAATATTATCATCATGAACCAATTTTAGTTGTTTGCAAATGTTTGAAAGTATCTGTAGTTATTTTATGAGCTCTATTGTACAAAGACTATATGTGCACCTAATTGCACTTCCATGATGTTTGGAACCAAATTCTATCAAAATGATGTTTTATGCGTTGTAGTTTGGTAGATAAGTAAAGCTACACACAAAGACAAATATATTCTAATTTTAGAGGCAAAGCTCAAGAAGGAAACTTATAGTCAATAGCGTTGTCATAGTACTAGTTCACTAATTGTATTGATGTTCTTGATGGATGAAGTAGAGGATGGTAACGTGGACCAACAAGAGGTAGCATGTGAGACCCTCTACTTAAATTACATGCTAACTATGATATTTCTCTATTACGGACCTTAGCATTATGTGTTGTGACATAGATCACTTCATTACAGGATATAGATGTTTGATTACTCTAGATACTATTGTTGATATTTCATTATGTAGGATGTAGAGCATGTGAATTTTACCTAGATACTCTATCCTAGAGCTTATCTTATGGATTTCCTTTACATGTGTGACATTGTTTAAAATGCATTTTAACTTTATATTTATGATGGGACTTATAATCAATATATGATGATGATAGAATATTGTATATGTGTTTTATAGAGATATATGTTGGCTTTGGCTATTTTTTGTAATGTGACATACTAACATATTTTGTTGAGTGTTCATGTTAAGCCAAAGGGAATTGTGGAAAGATGTGGAACCATTGGACCATGTTATCTTAGTTACACTAGACCATACCCATATGGAATGGCTAGAGCCTTATGTTTTTGTATCATGCTTTGGTGGTGCACTTGTACTAACGTGTTATGTGTCATATATGTAGGGCGCATCAAATATGTTTTTATTAGTATAATAGTTTGTGTGCATTATGAGTAGTATAATACCCCTTAGTAATGTAAAAATTATTATTGGTTGTTAGGCTAAGGGTTAGGGGTATTTTTAAGGGGTTTCTTCATGTTTCTGTTTATTTTGTACACTTTTAGAACTTAGTTTAAATCCACCTCCTTCCTTAAGAAACTTCTACCCCATTTTTTAAAAGAATGGATGAGAATGGGGAAATTTATTTTTATCAAAAAAGTTTTTGGAACGAGCAAGTTAAAGAGGAGACATGAAGATTAAGAAAAAGGAAGAGGCCAAGTTAGGAGAAAGGCACCTCTTCCAACTTCTATGTATGTGATCTTTCCCATGTTAATAATTCTTCTTATTTTTCTTGTTAAAGGGATTTAAATGTTTTGTGATTTCATGTTGGAGATAGGATTCTTGGTGTTTTTAATTCTTTTTTATTCATGGAAAGTTATATTTGAGTTGTTTTGTTAGTGGGTATAACTGGGAAAGTTAAAGTGTGACACTCTTGGGTTATTATGGGTATAAATTCCCAATTATTTTTATATGGGATATGACTATCCCTTAGTTGGAGTGATTATGGCATTTGGAAGGGGGATTTTTGGATCTTGTGTGAATTTCATAGTGGTTATGTTTTGGATGAGAATTCTATTTTACAAAACCCTACAATGTTCACCCTAATTATTTTCTAAGAGAGAAATATTAAAGGTTTCTTATAGTGTTCGGGGTGTGTTTTATTAGTCACTTGTTGTGTGAAGGTTTATGATGTGGTGTTACTTGGAAAAGTGTGTTGTTTATGCATTGTATTAAGTAAACCCATGTTGCATACCCTTTCCCCTAGCTTGGGGTGGGCTATTTTAGTCATATGGTTGGGAGATGAGTTCTCATTGGCTATTTTTTTGTTGGTCTTTTGTGCATAGTAGGTTCTTGTGATTTTATTGGATGGATATGGAGATTGATATTTATGTACCGTAATATATGTTGTGTCATTCTAAAAGGGTCAGGTGAAGATCTTGTGGAATATCTCAAAATATTTGCATGGGGGGGATTATTGTATTGTTATTTTGTGGA